>MU181952.1:196508-217383 GCA_016904865.1 Pissodes strobi
ATAATAATAATAATAATAATAATAATAATAATAATAATAATAATAATTATAATAATTATAATAATTATAATAATAATAATAATAATAACATGTGGAGCTTGTCACACCCAGTTATTCCTATAAGTGGTAAGCGCCTAGCAACACAAGTGCGATCAGTTATCCGGAGAAAAGTCTTGTCGGATGCTGAACTACAAAATATCAAACGTACCGTTGAAGCTAAGCTGAATCAAATATATGACGTACCAGACCCACAAGAGGAGAGTGCATGAATATTCACCGAAAACGCTGACCATAACAAGTTTAAAAACAAGACAAGAACAATAATTCTGAATGAGCTAGTAATGCAATATAACGGAGTATCTCCTGAAGCCAGACCCAGATTACCAAAAATTAAATTTAGTAGAAATGTAAAACACACTATCTCGGTAATCAATCACCTGACTTCTGACTTCTTAGATACAGTCAAAATACTAACTGACCCTCACATGGTAGTATACTGCGCCGCAATGACAACATGCAGGCTTCTGGAAATACCAATAAAGGAAGCCCCACGTAATATGAAACCTCCTGGCCCTTCCCCCTTGGGAAAACGCCTAGAAAATAAAATAAACATGTTTAGAAAACAGATAGGACAAATCTCAGCTTATATTATTATTGAAACTCCCAGTAACAACATAAAAAGAGAAGTGAGAGAGTGTAGTAACGAGTACGTATCGACTCTACATCTGCTCAGTATAGGCAAAAACTTACTGCTCACCTTGAAACACTCAAACAAAAAGTTAGAGCACTGGGATGCCGACTAATAGGCTATTGCCTATGATCTAGCAGATACCAAGAAATCGTATAGTTCAGCAATAACCAGAGGCAGTTCTTCACACAGGTAGATAATCAAACCACCTCCCAAGAAGCAGATCCCCTAACCCTGAAGTCATGAAAGCTTTTTGTCCGAACATTTAGTCTCAGCCAGTGGCACATAACAATACTGTCCACTTGATTCAGAAACAGAGAGATAGACTACTCAACAAAACTGAAATTTTACATGCAGCAATTTGCCGGGAAAATATCCGGAAATGAGCTAAGACCCTAAAGATCTGGGTGGGTCCAGGGACGGATAAAATACCAAACTACTGGTGGAAGCAGATAATAATAATAATAATAATAATAATAAACGTTTATTAATCCATATATCAGTTGCATGAATTACAGCGCTGAAAAAGAAAGTTGCATGGACTAATTGGCATAGTTGCAGCATCCCAACCAAAGGTTGGGCGCTGTTGCAGCCAGAGAAAAAAATATATCAAAGTAGCTTATGTTATTAATAATAATTTACAAACCAAAATCTCAGTAGTTAAATATTAGAAGAAGAGAAAAGAGAGAGAAAAGAGAGAGAAAAGAGCGAGATAGCGAGGTAGAGAGAGAGAGAGAGAGAGAGAGAGAGAGAGAGAGAGAGAGAGATGTGGCTGACGCACAAATGAAATTCATAAGAATGAATAATTTAAAAATATACACACAAGAATCAATACACAGGCAGTAATACGACTATGGATTAAACAATCTTTTCCATATAGATTTTTTAACACTGTCTACTGACAAGGATAAATTAGAAATTTTATGTTTGTTCAAACAAGCAGCAGCATTGTATGAAAACGAGCGTTTGAATATTTCTTTGTGATGAATCGGGATATCAATAAGATACCTATGTCGGATATTTACGTTATGAGCATCAAATCTATACCGAATCTTATTATATAGATAAGAAGGTAGCTTATTCTTTATTATTTTATAGAAAAACATAACTGAATGAAAATCCCTACGATCTGCCATACTGAGCCAATTGATGTCTTTTAATTTATGGGATATACATTGTCGCCTGCGAATACCAAATATAAATCTGAGACAAGAATTTTGCAGTTTTTGTACTCGTTGTCAATTATTAGGCCCAAATTTTTTGCAAAATCCTTAAATGGAATTATTTCATTGTTAATTTGTAAATTTAAATTTGTTAGTAAATTTTCTCTATAATTTCCGTTTGCAAATAAAATAGCAACGGACTTTTTTGGATTTAGTTTTAACAAGTGATTATTAGATTCGATAAACAAACTATTAAGGTCCATGTTCAAGCGCGCATTTGCTTCCTGCAAGTGAGAGCGTTCAAAATTAAAAATTAGTTGTGTGTCATCGGCATACATATGGTAGTCACAGTATTGGAGACATTTATAAAAGTTAAAGGTGTATATGGAGTATAACACAGGCCCGAGAATGCTCCCCTGCGGCACACCCATTGTAACATTAGCAGCGTCCGACACCCTACCCTCCACACAAACTCTTTGAACGCGATTTGAGAGAAAAGACTGTACGAGATTTAAAGCTGATGTAGTAAATCCAATATATTTTAAGATAGCTAATAACAACTGATGATGTAGCATGTCAAAAGCTTTAGTATAGTCTAGCATAATTAGAATTGAAGCATCGTTATTATCCAGGGAATGAAAAATATTGTCCGTAACCTCAGCCAAGGCCGTTGCGCAACTATAACCCTGGCGAAACCCAGATTGCTTCTTAGGTAATATATCATTAATTTTTAGAAAATTGTTAATTTGCCTTTCCATTGTTTTTTCTAAAATTTTCGATAATGTTGGTAAGATAGATATTGAACGCAAGTCACTAAATTCCTTTGGTTGATTAGACTTGGGTAAAGGAATAACGTTAGCTTGCTTCCAGAGTCCTGGAAATGTACCACTGGCAATGCTAAAATTAACAAGGTGTTTAATATGAGGGATAATAAATGGACAGCAATATAAAATAAGTGTTAAGTTTAAATTATCAGGTCCCATTGCATTGGATTTCATTTTTTGGATAACGTTCATAACATCATCATCAGCAATAGGTGAAAATATAAAATCATTAGCTTTTAGACGGTTATTTAAATAAAACGTAAGAACCTCTTGGTTTGGAGGCCCATAGTTTTTATTTATTGAAGTGAAATATTTATTTAACTCATTCACATTATTTAAGTTTTCAGGGATATTGTGAGATTTCGCTTTGAGAATATTTAATTTCCTAAGTTCTTGCCATTTTTCTTTTTCACTACTTCTTTGGAATTTTTGGTTAAGATAAGCTTTTTTCTCTGCCCTTATTGCCGAGGTAGTATAGTTGCGCAATTGCTTGTAATATGTCCAGTGGTCTGGGTTTTTAGATGTCCGAAATCTATTCAGAGCTTTATTTCGCAACCTTATCATAAGCCTAACGTTGTCGGTAATCCAAGGAGTGTAGAGTTTTTTCTTACCACTGATATTTCGCACTGGTGCATGAGTATCAAAAAGTCGAATAAGATTTGAGGTTAAAAATTCTACTTTGTCATTGACGTTATCGAGATCGTAAAGTGTATGCCAGGAGATACTCTCAAGGTCATTTTGAAAGTTCACCAAATTCATTGTTTTAACAGGTCGATATTTAAAGTCAAAAGTAAGTTTTTCTCGTTTTTCAAACTGCAGATTACAAAAAACAAGGTGATGATCTGATACCTGTATATCCCTAGTGCCCGAGGCCACCACATTATCACCATTATAAAATATCAAGTCAATCATAGTTGAACTATGCTGATTAATGCGAGTTGGCTCAGTTATTAATTGATGAAGATTAAAGACATCGGCAACACTATGCAGAGATTTACGTAATTTACTATGCGAATTGCTTGCATCAATGTTGAAGTCACCAAAGCACAGTATTAAGTCATAGGAAGTGTAAAGGTCAGTCAAAATGTCCTCAAAATATGACAAAAATTGTTCAGAATTCGTTTTAGGTGCCCTATATATATTACCTATTACCACAGTTTTACCAGAGAAGGCTACCTTTATCCATATGTGCTCAACAAAATCTGTGCACTCCTGAAGAATGATATCATATTGTATATAATTTTTAATGTAAATGCCCACTCCCCCTGCCCTGGACACTCTGTCCTGTCGAATGAAGTTATAGTTTTGCAATTGAACTAAGTCGTCACTAATTTCCTTATGAAGCCAACTTTCCGAAACTCCAACAATGCTATAATCAGAATATGAAACATGATCTTGAAAATTGGCAAAATTGCCCAGTAAAGATCTTACATTAATATGCGCCAACGAAAGCATAAAGTTAAAACGTTAAAGAACTAGAAAGAAAAGGAGTGAAAGTAGGGGAAAAATAAAAAACAAGAGTTATAGAGAATAGAGAAAATTTAAATAACTATAGTATAAACACTAACACTAAAGAGTGAATGCAGCGCAGCGCAGCGCGCGCGCGCGGAATATGTCAATTAAGTATAAATACACATTTTAGAGAGTTAATTAGTCTTCTAAATAAAACCAAGGCAATCCAGTCTAGTATCTAGAAGTAACAAAGAGAAAGAAAAACATTCTTCAATCAATATAAATGCTATACGAAAAATGAACGTTGTAAGTCTGCTACAAATTCGTAACAAAACAGAAATGCTCAAGAGCGCTCTCCCAAACATTATAATGAATATTATAGATTACACGTTCAAATAACAGAATTCTTATACTTACAAATACTAACAATTTAGTTTAATTAGGTAGTAAAGACACCCCATTCACAATACACAAAACAGGTTCATTGTTAAAAAGCAAACAGATTTTTCCAAGAAATAATTAACAGTAGTAAAAACAAACTACAGGGCATGACCTGATCAATATTTTGTAACTGGGGATAACTTCACTTTTAATTTGTAAAACAAAGACTTTTGATAATTTATAAGTTATTGTGCATATTTCAAAAAGCACAGCAGAATATAGGGCAGTGCGTTTGCAATGAAAATCACTACGAAATTATTTTTGCTAGAGTTTTCGTCTTACAGATTCTACAATCTTCGATGTGATGTAAACATTAACAGTCTTAGAGAAATGGGGCACCGAGAGTAACAGTGAAACGACAATTGCAAAATATAACATAACAAAGAATCAGTACCTGTTAAGCCTGAATATGTTCTAAGTGGTTCAAGTCGTCAACCCTATGTGTCACCCCATTTGCACTTTTCACATACACTATTCCATGTAGACACCATGCATTTTTCACACTAAACTTGGATATCGCCGAATTTAATAAGTTAATCCTATCCTTGGTAAGATCTTCTTTAACTGAAATACCTGTCGATTTTAAATGTTTACGATTTTTTAGTACTGTTGACCGTTTACTCATATCTGTAAACTGTACTAAGATTGCAGGAGGCTTGGCGGGGTCGGGATTTTTGGATTCTACGCGATGACAACGCTTTATATCGCGAATACATAAGTTGTCTGTTTTCATTGTCGTGGTAAAAAACTTTAGCACGGCTTCCGAAAGATTATCGTCCTTCCCAACCGCCATTCCAAAGATGCGGACGTTGCGCCCTCTGGAAAACTGCTCTTGGGAGTCGAGCAATTTTTTCAACTGAATATTTTCTTCCTGTAGATCAAGCACCCTTTTCTCTATCGTGATAGAGCGCTCCTGAAGGCTCCCCATGGTGCCCTGAAATTTAGATTCGATTTCCTTAGATATCGTATCTGTCATTTGTGCAAACTGAGTTTGGAGCTGATTTGATATAGATGCGCGAACTTTATTACTTATGATGCGCTGGATTTCTTCAATGTCGGTTCTTGTTAAGACCATTTTTCACCGATTATAAGCAATAAGGATAAAATCAGCTCACGGCCAGCAAAGCAAACACTATCCAACA
Source organism: Pissodes strobi (assembly GCA_016904865.1). Lineage (NCBI taxonomy): Eukaryota > Metazoa > Arthropoda > Insecta > Coleoptera > Curculionidae > Pissodes > Pissodes strobi. The sequence continues at coordinate 202,219 of MU181952.1, forward strand.
CACTCAGAAGGCAAAAAATATATAAGTTGGCAATTAATTAGCACCTTAACTCCCCGAATTTCACTAAAATAGACCGCAGCACGCGCGTGGCTTATTGACTACGGTAACGCCATCTAATTATTACGGCGAGTCACGTGATCCTTGCGAGGCAGTATGAGGAATGCTTTAATGACCCTGCCAAAATATTATTTATCACAATGAGCCTAACCACCATGATATTTAAATCAAGCGAACCAAAAGACCCAAAAATGTATAGACCAATTACATGCCTACCAACTGTATATAATATTTTAACAGCAGTGATAGCAACAAAATTCAATATGCACCTCGAAGTAAATCAAATGCTAGCATGGGAGCAAATCGGGTGTAGGCAGGGTGCGAGGGATGTAAACTACTGCTTCTGATAGATAATGTCCTAAGGAAGCATGCTAGGACACAACAGTGAAATGTAACAATGGCATGGATCGACTGCAAAAAAACCTTTGATTCGGTGCCGTACTCCTTAACACTTTAAATACACAGAATAGATGCCTATACTATAGCATTTCTCGAACACGTAATGAAACCATGGATCTCTTTAATTAACACGGGAAGTGGTGACGAATTAACGTACGATGAGATTCGTATAGAGCGGGGAATTTTTCAGGGCGATAGTCTGAGCCCTCTGTGGTTCTGTTTAGCCCTGAACCCACTTAGCACCATTATGAATGAAAGTGGATATAGCTATGCTGTAGATTCAAATACAAAAGTGTCCCCCCTGTTCTATATGAACGACTCAAAGATCAGAGACAACTACAAAGCTCACTGGAGAACGTTGCATCTTTCAGCATAACAACTGAGATGGAGTTTGATATCGATAAATGTGCAATTGTGGTTGCGAGAAGATGTAAGAGAATAGAAGCGGACAATGTAGACCTTATGGATGGAATATCAATATTCATTATCCCTGAAGGTGAAACCTATAAATATCTAGGAATTCAACTAGCTCTTAATATAGATGAGCAAAAAAGCAAAGAGGCGGTAAAAAACGAACTTGTTAGAAGAGTCAAGGCCATGCTCAAAAACAATCTGTATTCCAGAAACAAGATCCAAGCGTTAAACACCTGTCGTTGAATATACAATTGGTGTTCTCCAGTGGTCCAGGACCGAAGTCTAGGGGCTCGACAGACTAATCAGGAAGTTCTTCACCAAATATAGAATATACCATCCATTTAAATCCCACGAACGGATGGTGGTAGGGGTTTGACTAATAAAGAATGGCTATTCGAAGATCAACTTAAAAACTTACATAACCGTCAACTCACCTGTCCATCAAATCTTCCTCGGTAATTATCCTCCCTCAACATGACCGGCTTTGAACCTAGAGTAACTAGCAGTATCACATCATACAAGAACAATTGGTAAAGTAAAACACTTCATGGTCCATTTTATGCAAGTTTTCACCAGGAAGATATATATACCCAAGCATCAAAAACTGTACTTACCGCTGGTAACATTTTCCCACAAACTGAGGCCTTCCTGTTCGCCATTCAGAATAAAGTCGTGCCTACTAGAACTTATCGAAAGTAGATATTAAAAGGATATAATATATCATCCACCAAATACCGATTGTGCGCTAAAGACGAAGAATCCATCCAGCACCTTCTCTCAGCATGTAGCTATCTCGCTCCAAAATGGTACCTAGACAGACACAATAATGTCGGTAAAGTGATCCACCAAGGTTTAAGCTTAAAATATGAGCTAACTAAAATTAATAAAGAATACCTGCCTAGCCAAGTGCTGTCAAACCAAGCCATTAAAATATATTGGGACCTACCTATCATAACAAAACGCACTGTAGAACATAACCAGCCAGAAATTGTGGTATAGCACAAAAATTGCCGGTTCAAATTATTGTCACTGCTATACCACTGGACTAGAACATAAGCAGATCCTACAAAGAAAAAGTTAATAAATACAAAAATTTGGCATTCAAAATAAAAAGGATATGGAAATTAGAAAGGGTGGACATCATACTTATAATAATTTTAGCGAATAGTTTAATTCATAAATACTTACCTAGAAATCTGGAGACACTGGGACTTAAAGCATCAGACATACTATTACTACAAAAATGCATCATTCTGAGATCTACGAGTATAGTCCGCAAGGCTCTATCCAGGTAGATGACCTGAAAGCTTTGGCCCGCGGCGAATCATACCGATAATCGTGAATTGAAAAAGAATACAAAAAAAAAATAATAATAATAATAGACGTCTTTTATTGAAAAAAAAAAGTGAGAACAATATTAAACCCAACAACAGCAGAAGCTACCCTATTGAAGTTTAGCCAAATGGCAGCATCCACTCATTTGCTCACTCAGCAGATAAAAAATACGATATTTATACTTAAATTTGTTAACATTAAAAAGTTTAAATTCCTCAGGCAAATAGCTATAAAGTTCCAAGGCATTAGATAACAAATTCTCTGTACGATTCTGAGGTATGTTAAATTTGATTTTGTGTCGCACCTTTCTATCTATATGCATGATATTGCCGAGGTGATGAACTCGACGTTTATTCATATTGAGCCAGATACTTTTACCAAAATATGATCATCGTATTTACGTAATGCAAACATAAACCTGCAACACCAGTTTTGTATTTTTCGTAATTTTACTTTTGTCAGTTTCGTAGAGGCAAGGACTATATAGAAAATTCAAAATATGTAAAGTGTGATAAAACTAAACTTTCGCAACGCTAATTTTCAAATTATAGTTAAGTAAATGTCGATTACCATAAATCAGCTTTAACGGACCATAAGCTTTCCTGGTCAAGCGTTTTATATGCTCACAGAATCGTACTTCCTCATCATGCATCAAGCCCAAGTTTTTTGTATGAGGTTTGACAAAGGTTAATGGCGCATCGCATATTTGCAGATTTAATGCTTTTACCACAGTTTTTTTATTTTTACTGAAAATGCAAGTTAATTTGGATTAAGTAAAGTTAAAATTTGAGTTGTACTGGAGAGCGATGAAATACTTTCCAAATCCCTATTTATATTTGCAGCCGCCTCGCCTGTTGCATACTTGACTGATGCAATGAGTGGGAAAGTTGTATGTTATCAGCATACGCTTGTGTCCTACAGTAAATCGAAGAGGTTATAATTTCTGTAATATTAAAAATAAAAAAAAGTAATGGGGATAAAATGGATCTTTGCGGAACCCCAGCGTGAATAATAATATTGCTGGATTCGTTAGGATTACATATAATATTTTGTGCTCGATGATTTAAAAAACAGTTAACTAAGTTTGCTGCGTCGCGTCGCGTCGTTTTGAAAGCTATAATATTTCAACTTAGTACAAAAAAGCTCATGATTTAGCATATCGAAAGCTTTCGAAAAATCCAACAAAATGCGCCTTAATTGCGTCATCAATAACAAGAGCCAGACCGATTACAGTGCTGAATGTTTTACTAAAACCACTTTGCAAATTTGGTATTATCTGCCTTTTATTATAAAGTAATTAAACATTGCTTTATAATTATTATTCTTAAATGAGAATTGTTTAAGATTCGTTCTCTTTGGCAGTGCATGCCATTGATATTTTTATGATTATTTTCATCTAAATTATATTCTCCAGAAACATCCAAGCTATTGACAAAATACGAAAGATATATACATAAATTTGCTAAAAAACCATATCCAACTAATCAAAATGTCCCATTTAAAAACATAATTTTATGCCTTTGTTGTCTGAAATATGCTTTAATATTTTAATTTGGATCACCATATGCTCTCTTAATTTTCCAGCGATTTTACTAGTTAAGCAAATGTAAAAATTAGTGCTATTGTTACAAAAGGTTTGTCCTTTATTAACATTAACATATTATAAATTTTGATGTTATCAATTATTGTCTTCTCGGCTACCCCCACTTAAGCCGTTAGAATAAATAATTATTAATTACAGGTATCTCTAGCCGTTGGCAAATAATTAATGCCCTGCAATGTAATACTTACGCTCGAATAAGTATTGTGTTTCAATTTCCTATAAAGTCGATGTATGGGAATTTATTTTCATAAAGTAATACCAACACTATTTTCGTAAAAAATATTAACATTTAATTTTGAAATGCGCATACTGTAACACATGCAATTCCGTTCTTTGCTAATATTCGCACCTATTCTATGGTAGAAAGTGTAAAAATGAGATCGATACAACCCAGGGGTACTGAAACGAAATTACCGACTTACAATCGCATTTAAATAATGATTTATTTCTATGACACCACAAAAATACACAACTAGTGACGAAAGTAAGTTATTACAATTTAACATTATACTTCCTCCCAAATTCAATTCAAGTGATTAAATAAAAAATATACTATTTCCAGTTGGGACATTCAAACGTTTCGATTTTTACAGGTCCACCCAGCATATCAGTGGACAATGCTAACCTCCAACTGTTTCCGATAAACAAGAATAAATGCCACTACATAGATCCGGTTCGAGATATATCATTCCAGTTATTTACGAGGTAAGAATTGAAATTAGGAATGGCCGGAATCGAATCAATTCCTTGAGCCGATTCATCGAAAGAATCGAATCGATATGAGAGTTTGCAATCGGTTTGGCGAATCGATTCTTCCGAATCAATTCGGCGATTCCAGGCTTGCGATAAAACTGTAATTTTATTTTAAGTTAGAGATGTTAAATTATTTCATATTTTTTGTTCATCTAAGAGTGGGTTGTTGTTTTAGTTTAAACTTTATTATTGCTGCTAGGCTGCTATTTCTAATGGATTACCAAGAGCTTTAGTATTTTAGTTAACTTTGTTTTGTTTCCTTTGTTACCATTTGTGTTATGTATAACTAATATTATCAACATTATAAATACATTTAAATTTGTTTTAACGAAATATCTAACCCTGACCTTATCAATATTAAGCCAGTTAGTCTCCTTCAAGGTATTATTTTGATAACACTTTATTGGAATCATTCGATTCTTTATGCGAATCGAATGAATCGATTCGAATTAACCGAATATTTTTCCGAATCGATCCCTGCCGAAACAATAGGATTGATTCGACTCAATCTATTCTCTTTAATTGTTGGCCATCCCTAATTCAAATGATACCGTCTGCCTAATTTCAGTTTTTAATAGGCTTGGGAATAACGACTTTTCAAAAAGGGTGCCAAAAATTGGGGAGTTACAGGCAACATGTTACCAATTCGCTCCTTTCTTTCATTTCTTGCCACGTGACGTGTTTTGGCCACAATATTATAAATTATAAGTCCACTAGGAACAAAATTCACGCTTTACATTGAACCGAAAGTACAAAGCTTTATGTACCCTTGTACTCGTAATATTCAATGGCAAATATTACTTAAAATAATGATGTTTCAATTTGTTTTTTAATGGGCGCCTGGGCCTTACCAGCATATATTTTTATAAACACAGCAAGAAGCTACATATTGTACCCGGTGAGTCAACGATCGAGTAAAGTTCGTTATCTCACTTCTTTCGGGAATTACGAAAAATTGTACAATACGATAATTTTAGGGAAATTTTTAGGATGGAACATCCAATTTTTAATTTATTTTTAAATTCTGCGTACAATTCTAAACTTTTTTTTTAATGTATAATAATATATTGCAACACGTTTTTCTTATTAAGGTTAGCAAGTAAAGATTTTATTTAAATACGAACCTAGCACCGGAGAGTCGTGTTACAATGCCGGCCCCGGTAGTGGGGTCGTAGAGCGCCACCAGTTTTTCCCAACTAAACTAAAAAAGCTCCGCTGGTGTACGGTGTGGCTAGGCACGCTTATCAAACAAAGAAACTTAATCCACACAATCTATAATTTAAGGAACAATATATTTGCTACTAAGTCTATTTTTACTTAAACACAGCAACAATACTACAGTAAGAATTTTGCAGTTTAAAGGCAAGAAAGATTTTTATTTTTAAGAATATTTTAGATGAATAATAAATAAATATGTATTAAGTATTATAGAATATTGTTGAAATTGTTGTATCTAACAGGCGAAGGAATGACAAAGACTATTAAGTAAGTATAATAATGGTACAATATGGAGATTGTACAGAGACCAGTAATTAGTTCAGTAATATTACAGTTAAAATTGTAATATATCGGACAAAATTCTGAAAGTTTTAAAAATTGGTACAAATATTAAGAAAGCATAAATATTAGTAAACTAAAAAGTTCCCACCCCTAAAGTATGTGCTTCATCCCTTACAGCATTTTTTCCACCCCGATTTTAATTTTTTTCGGAATATCGACGAAACAGTGCATGGTAGGTAAAAGTACTTATATACAAAGTTGTTCCTCTTAAAATTCTCTACAAAAAAGGTTCTATAACAATTTCCCCTAAAATGACTCATTGTTTGGTAAATAAAGCGCAAACGAAATCAGAGTGGGATATATAATTCGTTAAATATATGGCTGATTATGCAAAGCGCCCAAAGTGGTCTTACCCAAAAAAAGTTAAAATACAAATCGGTAACCACTATTTCACACTCGAGAGTGTAAAAAGTTTTATTTTCTCCCACTACACCCTCTGTGACGACTCAAGGTCACTCGATAATGCATTGCTTTTAGGGCGGGCGCCAAATGTAAATGACGGCTGTTGCCATGATACCTACAATTTTTTATTCGTATCATGGGCTGTTGCCATGATACAACTTTTTATTTGTATCATGGCGAGTATCATGGGCTGGTGCCAGACTTTATATTATATTATATATTAGATTGCATTTACTGTGTAACTGGAAGTAACCCTTATGTATACGCCTTATTTCTCACATTATTATTAATTTTAGGAAAAAATGTATAGGAACATTTTTTTTAGAAAATTTTATGAGAAATATTTTTTTATATAAGTTTTTTTTATCAAAAAGTGCACCGTTCTCGAGACAATCTAGAAAACTTCAAAAAGGGAGTAGAAACGACGCCCTAGGGGATGAAGCACACTATTTAGGGGTGGGAACTTTTCAGTTTAGTATTTCTTATGTCATTCCTAACATTTCTACCAATTTTCAAAACTTTCAGAATTTTGTCCGATATAAATCGTAATATTACTGGATTACTTGTTAACACGGTTCTGTATGCCTTACAACTAAATGCTCTAAACACTACAATCCGAAGTGATCACTTTGATTTTACCTAAGCTAATTACATATATGTATGCGTGCGCTAGTAACTGCACCAATTATAAATATAGCAATAAGAGTAGGTAGTAATAAATGGCCACAATAATTAAATGAACTGACCCGATAAATGAATTAAATAAAATAATAAAATTATTGAAAACTATCTTATAACTCGACTGTCAATGCTTGATTTATATAAAAAGAAGGAAAATTAAGAGCGATTATATTATTCGGACAGATAAACAAATGAATAAATGGAAAATAAAATTAATGAGAGCTATCTTAGAGCTTGGCGGTCAATACTTGATTAATACTAAATAAAAAAAATATTTAAGAGCGACTATATTAATCGGTCAGATAAACAAATGAATTAATAAACAAGCGATACCCAGATCCGGTCGTCGAACTCTGGTGGAGGCGCCGGGCACCTGTAAGTAACTCAGGTACTACTACTCGATGACCCCGAGGGAAAAACTAGCCGAGGACTCGATAGCTCGGTGTTAAGGCTTGTAGCTCTGCGATAGAATCGGATGTCGTGTAGCCCGGAGATAGGATTTGTAACCTGGTGATAGACCTGGCTCGGAGATAGGATTTGTAGCCCGGTAATAGAACCCTGCAATAACCCAATACGCATTAGACAAAGCCCCCTTACTCCAATAAAAAAAAACTATAGCCCCCCATGCATAAATATATTTTCTTTATAAAACAAATTCCCCCAAAAATTATCAGTGGGTTTTCAATGACCATCAGCAAATAAAAGAAATACTAAGGTACAGACAACTTGAATATGAAAAAGATAGGTATGAATCACCCCTAAAAGAAAATATAAACTTCAAAATCACATTAAAATAAAAATTCAGATTTGATAAAATGGAGTAGATAAGATAACCCATGGAATACAAATGGTGGACAATGTACAAAAAAGGTTAACACAGATAAAGCAATAATTAAATCGTTAATTAAGACAAAAAAACTGTAGCAATAATTACCTCGCTAGTGTGTGAGGATTACTAGAGAGTCGACGGTCTCGGTCTTGTATGACGAACTCGGAAAGCCTCTAGAAATAATGAAAATGGGCCATTAGCATCATGGCGACCACATGCTTCACAAGCAATAGAAAAAAATAAATTCCAGAGAAACTGCAGAAGTTAAATCCCGATAAATCGGTCGTGCCAAAATACAATCAGCAACTAACGCAATATAGATCCAAATAAAACGACAATACTAAAGGTTGGGTCACTACGATTGCAGTAAAGCAAACCTTCTTTTCGCCTCGAAGGGTATTCTTAGAAGAACCAAATCCTCAGTTTTCAGTCAATTGGTCTTTTTCACTTCTACGTGATTAGAGGGGGGGAAAATTGTAGGGCGGAGAAAATGTCTAACGAAACTAACAATTCGATACGAGGAATAATTCTAGGATAATAAACAACTTAGTTCTCGTTTATTATGGTGGTAAAACGACGGCGGGAGCCACAATTAATGCGCTGAAATTAAATTGTTCAAGAAATACTAGAAAATGTTCCCAAACGAAGTGATAAAATTTTAAAAATCGAAATCGACAGCAGCAATTATGGGAAATAGCCCATGCCTACTACCCAATGCTGCAAATCGAATATTACCAAAAGTTACAACCGGTAGCGTCGAAAGATATGAGATTCCCAGCCAGGCAGCGGTACCAAAACGTTATGAAAAATCAGCCGGAGATCGAAATAAGGCAACCGGGGGTCCCAAAACGTTATTAAATATTCATAACGAAAATAAAATATGAATTTGACAAATCTAATGAAGCCTAAAAGCAGGTTTTATTAGCAGAATTCTTAAAAATATATACCGGTTTGCTGGCCGTTCTACGGTAATGTAATCTGAATTAAACAAAGCTATCCTAATAACAATAGTATCCTATTTTAGTGATTTGATCAAACCTATGCGATCTGTGGTTTGCTTATCAACTAAATAAATATAGTCACAAAGTGTTATAAAAGCTAATACAAATATATCGTTAACCTATATTTAGAATAAAATTAATTTACCTTAAAAAATGCGGCAATTTTAAGCTTATTGACAGCAAATCGAATCAATAAATTTAGAATTAATTAATTAACCGAAGAGAATTGACCTCTTTTCAATAATTCCTACCGCAAAATAGAGATTTTTTTTGCTAAATGCAGCATATAAAATGAAATTTAAAAATATTCTACACTGGCGAAGTCGGAATGTTAGAATATAATTAAGCCTAGCAGTTTTTCTATTATTCCATTTTTCTGTTTGTTTTTCAGTTTTATAAAAAATTGCCAGTTATTCCAGAAAGTGAAATTCTCATATTTTGTACGAGCGTTCTATAGAGATGAAAAAAATATGTAAAGAAATTTGAGTCATAGTATGGTGTTCAAAATAAATACAAACATTTCGCTTATTTAAAATTGAAACATTTCGACTTTTATAAATGGCACACACTGTATATCATAGGTTTTACAAACCCTTCAACTTTTATTGAGAATGTCATAATAAACCTCTTTTTAATACTTTGGGATTTATATAAAAAATTTGAATTTATACCCTTGTTTTAATACACTTACTCTATTGTAAAAATATTAAGAAATAGTTAATAATAATTTTATTACAGTGTAGAATATATGATGATTAATTATTATGCCGCAATAAATGCTCAAAAATATGTCCCCATGTTTAGCGGTTTTACTACATTTTTCTACACTTTCCTTAACGTAAAGGGCGTTATTGCCTTGTACGCATATCTACTGGTGTTGTACGGAGATGGGGATTCACATAACCATGATCTTTATGTAGCCCTACAAAGGAAATTCTAAAGGTGCTAAGTGACATGATCGAAGACGCCACACGAAAATTTAATATTCCATTCCATACATTAGGCAACCAATTGTTTTCGTTTTGGGCTTTCTGGATCCAAAATGGATTAACTGTTGAATTATAATACATGTTATGGCCATTGGCTGCTCTATTACTGCGAAATGTAACCATCAGAAAATATTATTTTGGATCGGCCTCTATTGCTTCATTTATGATGGAACAAGAGTTTACTCGTAGTTCAAAATTATTGTCCTGAAGTCTTGGTATGGTGTACTTCCATATGAAAGGGATGATGCTTTCATTTTCTAGCGGTGCGATTAGGCGTAAATTGAGAAGTATCAGATAAGTTAGCTAGTTGACGTCTACTGACCTGCGGATTATCTTCAACATGAAGTAAAATCTCCATTTGTGTTTCCTCATTGGTAGCATTTCGATTTACCACTTCTCCTTTTGCATATTCAACTCTACCACTGCCATCAAACCATTCCATTAAGCAATGAGAAGATTTTTTAGATGGTACACTTCCATTGGGGTACTTCACATCGTATAGCCTTACTGCCAAAAAACAATTTTTTTCCGACTCGCACAATATATAAACCATTTCAATTAATTAATTTCTAGGGAAATCCATAACTATTACTTTTATACGCTACTGACTATAACATAATTAAACTATTTTTACTTTCTTAATAGACATGTCAATGTATAAAAATGCATATATTTTTGTTTTATTAAAGCACCTCCGGTGTTGCAAACTATTAAGAATATGTATATGACATAAGAAATTGAAGAATTTTCTAAAATCGACCGGAAAAAAAATTATACAGGGTGAGTCATTTAAAAAAGTCGAAATTTTTCAATTTAAAATAGTTGAAATGAATAAATTTGTTTTGAACACCCTGTAGCATCTAACTCAAATTTCTTTGCATCCTATAGAACGTTAGTACAATTATGGCGCTACTGGCAATTTTCTAGAAAACTGAAAACTAATATTTTTTTATTAAATTAATTATTAGAAAAACTAGGTTCAGTTGTATAATGTTATTAAAAAAAGTTTTAGAATTGTACGCAGAATCTAAATATATTAAAAAATAGGATGTTCCATTAAAAAAAATATCCACATTTTTTAAAGCACCCTGTATACTCACAAATTTTAAACTATGATGCACCTTAACATTCCCTAAAACTATTGAATTTATCTTTTGTTCGTGATTCCGGAAGCAAATGAGATAACAAAATTTACTCTATCATTCACTCACCCTGTATATACATATGTACTCTATGTGTCAGTGCTTATTCACTTTATTAATATGATATGCTTTTATTGCATTTATTAATTTCAGTTTCCCTAACTATTTCGTTTTTAAAAGCCCCAAAAATTCTCTGTCCGAAATGTTCACTGGTATGAAATTGCATAATGTAATTTTAGTAAAATATAAATGCAAACAGTATAGCATTAAAGAATAAACGTGCTTTAAAACCCATTATTTAATCTATATTAGCAATTTAATTGTATGTCTCATTTCACTAATAATATATTATATAAGGTAGCGCGCTATGCAGCGAGTGCGAGCGTAAGAAAGTTGCTTGCAGATCGTGTAGGAAATTAAACAATACCAATAAATAATTAATAGTTCAATGACTTTAGTATAAAAATGATAAAACTTTAGAAGAAGATTGGTCAAGTGGTTAAGCACAATAATTCTTAATGCACCCAATTTACCACTAGATAGAAAGTATTATATGTACAGGGTGTTCCAACGAGGACTGAATAAGGGCTTATATTTGACCTTCCTTGTATTTTTAAAACAAACCAAAATAGCCATTCGATGTATTTTTTCGGCTAAATTCAAGAATTGAACCCAAAAATACTTTTGAACCAAAAACAAAATACTTGCGCCATGGATGAACTGTTTTTTAAATGGAACACCCTAACCCCCCATTTGTGGTCTCTCTAAAGAAATTTAAAAACATTTCGTGTATAATATCCTATACCTACCTACCTGAAAGTCGAGCATTTTGCCACTTTGAAAGGCTCTAAAATCGAAACTTCACGAGATCAAAGAAAACGGTTTACATATTCCTATGTAAGGTTTTCATAAGCTATCGAATGACAGAAACATTGAATTTAACCGGAGGTTTAAAAGTTCTGGCTAATTTTAGCCGCAGGTGAAATTCGATATTCGATAGCTTATGAAACCTTAAAATAGGAATGTGCAAACCGTTTTCTTTGATCTCATGAGTTTAGATTGAAGAGCTTGTTAAAGTGTCAAAATCCGTGGGGCATTCAACTATCAATATTTAGTAAACAGCTAAAGATAGCTATAAGATACATAGGAAATATGTTTAGATTTCTCTAGAGAGTCCATAAATGTGATAATATACACGATGTTCCATTAAAAACAGTTGTTTTTGGTTCAAATGTTTTTTGGAACAATTTTTGAATTTAGCAGAAAAAAATTCATCGATTGGCTATTTTGGTTTGATTTGGAGTTCAAAAAGAAGACTCTGTTTAGTCCTCGTTGGAACTCTCTGTACTTTTTAACAATTTTGGTGGTGCATTAATTAAATTTATTCTCTCAAAATTATACAAATAATCAGGCTTTTCCTTACCATGACTGTATGCCTTATAACAACCAAGGCGTTATTCTTATTAATTTTTTAAATACATCTGCTCATAAAAAAGTGGTTGGTTGTTGAAATAATATATAATATGTCTGTTGCACCAACATCTTAAAAATATATTTATTTCAATCTTAAATTCAACATCAGTATCAACTATCAACTCTCAATCGCACCATTGTTTGATGTAAAAGTCCCTAATTTTTAGGTATTCCCTTTGTATTGGCTATATTGAATGAGAGTCATCGGTAATGAACAAATAAATATGGACGTCAAAGGCCCAATATACGGATTGTATTTCCATTTGATAAATAGTGAAATACCACCGAGCCATTATATTCATTTTAATAAATTGTTTCATTCAGGGTATCTATTTTATAGAGCAGAAAATGATATGTTAGTAAAATAAACTGAAACAAACAAAATAACCCAATACGGGATAGTCGCATTTTAAAGCACAGTTCAACAATAAGAATATTAATCCTGCCAAACTGGCAAGTATTATGTAATTATGTAGCCCCTTCGTCAAAATGAGAAAATTTTCAGATTTTTTCAAACAAAAAATCATTTTAAATGCAGTAGAATATTTTCAAAAATAAGAAACGATTCAACGCAAGGCAACTATGAAGCGTCGAAAGCGTAAACAATTGGGCACGCTTTACAAATTAAAAATTCCATTCAGAACTATGGACATCGAATACCACAAAATATGTCTCAAAAAGTTGCAGGCATAAAGACCAAAACTGATAAAAGAATGTTGGGTCATATTCGTGATATCATATACTATATGTATGCAGCGAAGAAAGGGGTTACTACAAAAAGAAGTTCGTAAAAGAAAACCGGAAGAATCTCCAGAATTTGAATTTTGTCTTTCTTGGCTTTGAAAAAAGCTGATCAAGGTTGGTGCAAATATCAGCGGGAAAATAACACACATAAGATTTTAATTTTTGGACTCATATAAAAAAGTAAAAATTAAAAACTTATTTCAACCAGTATTTATAGATGAAACATGGGTATTTAGTAAAAGCATCAGTCACAGAAGGGTTTGGCAAGATGGGCCTAAATTTACACAGTACACGAGGGTGGCAAGTGGTTCAAGGTACGTGGTAGTTAATACTGGAGACAAAAATAGGTTTTCTAAAACAGAATTTTATCCACCATACCGAAACAGAATTTTTGTACTCGACGCACGTCGAGTGCAAAAATTCTGTTTCGGTATTGTGGATGAAGCTCTGTTTTAGTGCATGTTGCCGAAGGTTCCAAACCCCAACGTAGTAAAAATAGGTTTACTAATTACGCATCGCTGATATTTAAATCTAATAAAAAAAAAACGATGTCCATCATAACAACATGAACACTGTAAATTTCGATAATTGGTTTAAATCTAGATTAATACCAAATTGGAAACAACCCTCTCTTTTAACGCAAGTTACGATTGCAGGTTAGAGGAAGAAATACCTACAAAGAGGTGGGCAGATTTTGTCATGGTTATTAAAAAAGGGCATACATGGTAATAATGGGATATTGCTTGCAGGCAGATGCCGAATAAGTCCTACCATTTAGACAATTATGCTAAAGACACCAGGTTCTAAACTTGCCCCCTAACTATTGTCACTTTAACCCAATCATTATCCTCACCATCATCACATTTATTAATCAAAAAGTACAATATTCTGTTTTCTTACGTCTAATGCTTAATGATCCCATTTACATATCACAGCGCTAATACTAAGTATTACATTACTAAGCTAGCACCTTACAATACACTACCCCATAGGGGAGAAATCGCATCGGGCGTAATATTAACATTCAGGTACGTATGTGAGATTGCCTGGTCTTACTCTTCAATCGTACTTAAGAAATGCTTTAATCCATCGGATTGTTTGTGCAAATATCTTGTTATACATGTAAAAGAAGTGTGTGGAGTACTCTCGCAGGAAAAACTCTGTGAAAAAAACCTGCTAAAAATGGCTTGGTCTGAGGCTAAGAGGAAATATGACGAATAAACTAAACGAACACAGGGCTTGCGTATTAAGTAAGTTTTGGTCACTTGAAACAAAATCAATTGTGAATTTCCACCTGAACATTGGAGAAACTACGTAGAACATACGGAGAGAAGTATAGAAGAAGCACTGGAAACAGAAATTTCATTATGCTTATGAACATTGAGCCATTAATAAAAAATACTTCTGAAGATTCCCCGGAAAACTCCGAATATGAAGAAATTGCTAGTGACGATGAAATTTTAGGTTTCTAAATTCGTTTTGTATTTTTTCCTTCTTTATATTATGTATGCATTTTTTTTATATTCAGTGTCCGTAGCTTTGGATGGAATTTTTAATTTGTAAACCGTACTTGTTTTAATTTTTAACGCTTCCGAAGCTTCCATAATTGCCTTGTGTTGTTTTCTTTCTTGTCTTTGAAAATATTCTACTACATTTAAAATGAGTTGTTGTGATAAAATTATATAAGATATATGTTATTATTAATCATTTGCATAAGCAGTATTTATTTTTTACTTTATTGCATTGGTAAGACAAATCACTAGAAAAGCATTTTTCTTAATAA
>MU181952.1:227383-271811 GCA_016904865.1 Pissodes strobi
GGTGATAATTAGTTAATAGCTTTATGAATTATTATATTTGACAATATTACTCTACTAAATATATTCGAAGTCAGCATTTTTGAGGCAGCATAATAAAAGAGCTTTAATTTATTAGCAGAAAAGGTTTATAAAGCTTTTTCAGTAAAGGTTTAGTTACTAATACGGGCTATTTAAGTTTTTCTTTTGGTGAATTTAGTGCTAGCTCTCTGAAAACCTAGACAAAACATTTATAAAGCTTTTCTGCTGGAAACTTGATGGTTTTAAAGTGCTATCTCAAACATGCTAAACTATTGTCACAAAGTCAATAATAAAAAAGTTTCTAATATATATACAACTTTATATCGGACACTGTATAGCATTTAAACCACGTTTGCTGCTCTGGCTAAGCCAGATCGTTATGTAGTTTATAGTTAAGAACTTTTCACAATAAATACCGGTTATTTATATACATATTTTGTCCAGGGTGTATTTTGTAATACAAACTAACGACAATTTTATGTATTATTATTTCCTCTCTTTCAGGCACAATCCACTGATGCCTACCCCGCTTCGAATAGACGACGATGAAGCCTTGACAAACTCGCACTTTAACTTTTCGGAACCCACGATATTTTTCTTTCACGCTTTCTTCGAATCCTACCAACTAATTCCTGCCACCTATATCAGAACAGGTAAGCTCTTACCTAAAATAAATTTTGAGTTTCAGTTAGTTTTTGTTTGATACCTGGTTGGTGTAAATTGAATGGAGACTTGGAGAGGTTAGCTATATTCAAATATACATCAAATCTGACAATCTGACCTGGTTATGTTTTCAGAACTCATACACATTTGCGGATATAGAACATAATCATATCTTATTATATTATTATTATTATATTTTTAACTAGTTGATTTTCTTTTGCATTTTATGCAATCTTGTAAATCTCAAGTTCTTATGCTATTACTTAATTATTACACCCATATACATATTTTAATATGTTCATATTTTTGCAAATATCTATTCGTGACGAAATATGTGGTTCGAAAATTCGACTACTTTCAAATTTCGCATTGCATTTAATGGCGCGTTTAATATACCAGTCAATCTAACTAGACCTTAATTAATAAATTTCTGGCCTGGACTTTTTTATGTTCGGTACACACACAAAAGGAAAATCCACTCAACGAGCGGTGCATCTGCGGAGATGACGATGGATGTTGAACTTGAAGCGCTGTAGGTTGTAGTGTTCGGGAAATACGTTACTCGGAAGTCCATTCCGGGGGGGAGACATTCCTCCTGATAAAAGAGTCCTGTAACAGCGAGACGTCCTAGGTGTTCGCAACTGAATCGTATGTTGATGAGCCGCTTGTATCTGACAGATGTTTCTGTTTGGCACAACTCTGCCAATCATAAGTGCCAGCCCGTTCGAACACCATCCGAGTAGTATAAATAGTAAAGAGATAGGTCCGCCACTTTTCTTCGCTGTTCAATGCTATCAAGGTTTTTAGTCAACTCTGGGTCTTACACAAGACATACTGCTCGCCTCTGTATGGACTCCAATATCCAGAAAGAAAGCAGGTATCTGTCGACGTAACATTATTTTCAAATGTATAAAGTAATTCGAACCCTTTGAAAAAAAAAAAGAATTGCCACTGTAATTATTATCACCCCCATAATTGAATTTACTTTTCTTGCTACTATCCATGTAGTGTTAGCAGCGATCTTGATTTAAATAATAATTATTCAACGCGATGGTTGTGCGGAACTTCGTCAAAATAGTTCCTATAAAAATTTCCAATTTCACTATTTTTCTGGGTTAGGATGTAGAAGAGTTTTTAGCTAGTTTTCAATACATTTTCCTTCGAATGTTGTTAGTATTATTCGTAACAATGTTTTCAAAGTGTGACTCAGCTCGTATATCGTGTTTTCTGCATCCTCTTCGTCCATTTATTGAATCCAGAATTTTTCAATATATATCAGGGTTTATGTATTCTTTTCGTTCATCCATCAAAACCTATTGGAATTTACCAAATAATATCCAAGTTTCTAATCCCCTACCTTAATCCACCAGTTCTACAATCATCTCCTAAGTACTTAAACTGAAGTTTTCTAGCTACTAAGCAGAAGCAAATCGTTCCCATTTCTAATAGATATTTTAGTTTTGAATCTTCTGGGTTACCCATTCTTTTATATGGCTCTAAAGGAATGGTGTTCAATAATCTTGGTTCAACTATTCCAGAATTTTTTGGACCATCCACTTACTTTAAAAACTTAAACAGAGTTTTATCCACAATAACAAAACATAATTTTGAACTCGACGCGCGTCTCGCTAACCATGTTAGCATCATCAGGAGATGCTTAAAACTAATCTTAAAAGTTACGTAACTCTATTTTATACTAATTTTTTGCTTAATTAAGCGGAACCAAAATTAACCATTCCTGAAATCCTAGTCACGCTCGATCAACCAATACAATGGACTATATGGAATAGGCCCTCCTGGCCCTCTATCTCTATTTCAACTATACTTACATTTAATAATTTATACGCATACTCTCGTATGCGTCTAATAACCTCCTATTAGATATATTATGAATTAATTTCAAATTTTTAATTGTTATTCTAAGATTATTGTGGAATCCTCTATCTGTATTTAAACTATTCTTACATTTAATAATTTCTATACTCTCGTATGCGTCTATAATAACCTCCTATAAGATATATTATGAATTAATTTCCAAATTTTTAATTGTTATTCTATGATTATTGTCAAAAGCATGCTCGGCAACAGTAGAGTTTTTGGTTCTACAGTATACCTTAAATGAGCTATGTATTCTTTGAATCTCGTTTGTATAGATCTTTTAGTTTGCCTAACATATTTTTGGTTACAATCCATGCATCCAATTTTATGAATTCTACTTTTTTCCAACAATTTTGTCCTTTGGACCACCCAATAATTTTTTAATGTTAAACTGAGTTTGGTATACTAATTTTAAACCAACTTTCCTAAAAACTTTTTGCAGTCCTCTAGTATACTGAGGATCATATGGTATCGAGATATATTTTGTATTTTCATCCTGATTAACGAAAGAAGTGGAATCACGACTGGTCTTTCTGTTAAAGCTCTTATTATCTTGCTTTCAGTAGCGTTATTAGTTACAATGCATGATTTGGTTTCTACATACTCCTCGTTGACCCATCAGATCTTGAATTTTTTGAGTTATTAATTAAACTTCTGCAGCTATCAATAATTTGTGTAATATGATCCTTTACAGTCCGACGCCACTATGCTATATTAGACGGCTTCTCTGATTGGTGGGTTAACGTCACTTTAGAGTACTGTTAACTCTTCACGCGTGGCCCTCCGCTTGATTCGCTCGCTCCGGGGTGCAACCAGTCAAAACTAATGGAATCTAACCCAAATTTACAAAAAACAAATAACCTTAAAAAAAATAAACAAAACATGACTTGCCCCCGACGGGAATTGAACGCGGGACGCCTACATTCTAGACGCAGAATCGGACTACTAGACTAACTAGACCTGGTGGAACAAACTGAATGGATCGTGGATAAACTGTAAGTGACGTTTATCCACCAATCAGAAGCGGCTAAAATAGCATAGTGGCGTATGGCTGTAAAGTATCTTAAAATGCCAATAATTTGTGCTTCAGTGATGTTTATTCACCAATTAGAAGCGGCTAAAATAGCATAGTGGCGTATGACTGTAAAGGATCTTAAAAAGACAATAATTTGTGCTTCTAATGATGTTCTTATTTTCAATGAGGTCGTGATGCCTTAATCCGCTTCGCTGGTTCATCAGTTTCAAAATCTCCTGGGCAGTACACATACTTTTTCAGGCTTTCAAAATATGTTGTTTCTAATGGCGGTTTTATTTGCGATGTATATCTAGGTATATCATCTTCGTTGATCCAGCAGATCCAGAGCTTCTCGAGTCACCCACTGATTTTCCGATTACCTTCTAGATCTTCCTGATGCTCTTGGAACTTCTCAAGATATAGTTTATTCATTGACGTTCTTTTTTCCATTGGATGTCTGAATCCTCTTTGTTGGCCAATTAGAATCAGCCAGAGTCTCTTGTGCCCATAGTCATAGTTAACAATTAATGTTTTGATTGGTAATTTTGTTTCAAAGCATAATTTCGTTTCTGAATCCCCGTTGTGAATTGCTCCATGAGATACAAAATAATTTGAACTAGGCACTAGCAGTTTTGCAGCTTTCAAGAACTGGAGGTTTTCTAGTGAATGTATTTTGATAGGTACCTAGCAAGAATTGGTCTTACTGAATTCTCTTCGTTGCCTCATCATATCTAGGTAGGCACTCCTTGGCCATATTCTTGTATTTTAGTAGTTATCAGTCATTGATGTCTTACTTCTAATGAAGCATTTTATTCCTCTTTTGCCTTCTTACTTCTAGTTAATGTATTGGTTTTCTAAATTCTCTTCGCTGGTCCATTAGTTCTAGGATATTTCCACTTAGGTATTTCTTTCTATCGCTCCGGAGCTATTGTCATTGCTATTTTTTTCCAATGGATGTCTAGGTTTTTAATTTACCTTCATTGGTTTACCAGATGCAGAGTTTGCTGAGTTGCCAACTTATTTTTGTAGCTGTCACGAATTGGTGTTATTATTCATGTTCCTATTTTCAACACACGTGTTAGTAATTGCAAATGTTTTTTTGGGCCAATCCTGCCGTGAATCTAGTGTATTTGGATGGTTCTATTATATTTGAAAGTTTTACTTGTAGCACGGAGCAAAATATCCATGGATGATATAAATCATAACATCTAAATATTTATGTCCTAAATTGCGGAACTTGGATCTTGCTAAAGTATTATAATGAATAGGGTGTATGGTGTAGAGCAAACATAAAATATTACTTGTAGTATTATTATTATTTTCCAACTAAGTGGATCGTGGAAATCAAAAGAGTTTTTCGAAATGTTCCAACAAATTGATCCCAGTGAAGTTACTGCCAATAACAATTGTTCAAGCCCGACTAACGGAAGATAGAAACATACTGACCACTCCAATACAGTCTACATTGTATATATTTATTTAAATACCGCGGTTCAGTGAATTGTAAACCACGAATGCATTCTATTGAGACCATAAAGTGCATATTGGTGAAAGTCTTTCGACATTGACCGTTCTTGACCTAGAAAAGAATTGCTAGTATAATATCTTACACGTGTATACTCGTATTATGTGTAAGGGGTTAATTATCTGAAATCAATAAGTCGGTAATTAAGTTTTTAGAATAAAAATAGTTGATACTATAATATGCATAAAAGATATCCTTCTTTAGGCTAATGTTTTTAATGTAGTGATGTAATTGGCTTCCGCTATTATAGGTCACTGCCAATTGCCTGGTTAATTCCGCAACGCAAATACCCACTAAAAACCTAAAAAATTCATCTGGTTTATTGTGTTTTATTGTTCGAGCAATACTTGTTTAATTAAATTTCAAACAATGATCATTAATGTGGTTTAATAAAATATTTTTCTTTACAAATTAATCGAGTCATATTCTTTAAGATAAACTTGTAATTTTTGGCTTTTGGTATGACGTCAATACGAAATACGTAAAAAATACGTATTTCTCGATCATACGACAACAGAACAAAAAATGATTTGCCGGTATTAACTTAAAAAGGTGATGTTGGAATCGTGGAGTACGTTCAGTAATGACCTAATTTACATAAATCAACATCTAGGTCATTAATTGGTAGAAAAAGTTAATAACAGTTAGAATTAAAAGAAACTAATAAAAAAGAACTTATTATTGCTTAAAGAGGTAAGGTAATTATGAATACAATGCGTTTATTAATGTTTCCATGTTATTTTTGGGTATATACAGCGACAGGGTTTCGTGATCAGATCAGCATCATCAGCGGCCATCAGTTTATTGTGTATACTTTGCATTCTATCCTAACTAATATTATAAATGCAAATGTGAGTGTGTTTGTTTGTTACGCTTTCACGCGTAAACTACTCAACCCATCATCATGAAATTTTGTACAGATATTTTCACGAGTATAAGAGGACATAGGACACTTTATTTTTTACCGGCGGCGCGATGTCGCTCGCGTTGATTTTTACGGTTAGTAGTAGCATAAACCTAACTTTTTAGGTTTATGGTAGTAGTAGTAAACTCTCTATTGGCCTTTTTCGTGAGAAAATTCAGCCAGAAAAGACCTCTATCCGGCTTAGTTTTTAATCCTATTGTCACGCGTAAACTACTAAACCGATTATCATGAAATTTTTTACAGATATTTTCAAGAGTATAGTAAAGGACATGGAACAGTTTTTAAACGCGGTTTCGCTCGCGTTGATGTACTTATAAAAACTGTCAAAGATCATTAAAGATTAGGATATATCCTATCCTATTTTCCATGCTTAAACTACTCAACCGGTCATCATGGAATTTATTACAGATATTTTCAAGAGTATAGTAAAAGGATATAGGATAACTTTTACCCGCGGCTTCGCTGGCGTTGATGTACTTAAATAACTGTCAAAAATCATTATAAAGTAAGATATCATGAAATTTTGTACATATATTATCAAGAGTATAGTAAAGGACATAGGACACTTTAAGTTTCTACCCGCGGCAATGCTCGCGTTGATTTTTACGGTTAGTTCTAATCCTATTTTCCACGCGTAAACTACTCAATTGATCATCATGACATGTTTTACATATATTTTTAAGAGTATTGTAAAGGCCATAGGACAGTTTTTACCCGCGGCTTCGCTAACATTGATGTATTTAAATAACCGTCAAAGATCATTAAAAAGTAAGATCATGAAATTTTTTTCAAAAGTATATTTGGGGTTTTGTTAAAATAGAAACTTTATGTTGTGATTGATCATTAAGTGCCAAATCTTTGGCGTTTGAAAGTGTTGTTCATGAGTGCCGCAAAATTGTGGAGTTTTCGTAAAGTTGTTGCCGCAAGTGTTTAAAACTTAAAAAGTGCCAGAGGTGTAGTTGTAGCATTGGTAAGCACTCTAATAACCCAAAATAATATTATAAATGCAAATGTGAGTATGTTTGTCTGTTTGTTGCGCTTTTACGCGTAACCTACTCAATCGATCCTTATGAAATTGTGTAGATATTTACAGATTATAGTATAGCAAAGGAGAAAGAACACTTTTTATATATAAAAAATGTTTCTGAAGGGCAAAAGATTGATGCTGGCATATATGATCATCCGGCGAAGAAATTGAGAAATTTGAATAGAATTCAACGCCGTCTGGCGTTCCATTTGAATGACATTTAACGTCATCTGGCGTTCCCAGTTCCAATAAGTAAATACCGGCGGTCAGCTCACTATTCAATTGCGTATAGCATAAGCTATTTCGGATGTATTTTTAAAAATATTAAACTTAATAAAAAATGAGAGCTCAATCAACAAAAATTATTTTTACTGTTAGCTTTAATCCTATTTTCTGTTTATTTATTTCCATTTTTCTGTCACCTGTTGTTTATTTTCTTAATTCTTATCCTTTTATCAGGTTTTTTAACGCGGGTGAAGCCGCGGGTAAATATAATATAAAACCAAAGACATATAAAAAAAATAGACAGATTTGTTGTGTGCTAAATATAAACATGCCAACATTGTTCCCCTTCTTCTTTCCCCTCTTATAAAATAGGACGTAAGCCGTAGTATCACCTACCGATCCTGTGGCGCTGTTGCCGATGACACCTAACGTATGTCTGTAGCATGGAAAATTGGCAGCTTGTTTTTAATAACGTAACAGAAAAATTACATTTATTAGAAAATAGAGCAAGTCAAAATATAAATTTTTCGCTTTAAAGTATACCGTGTAGTTTATAATACTAATATACTTATAAACATTTATAATACAAATCTTGAATCAAAATGAAAACACAAAAAAATACAAAGTGATATACCTATTTTCGGGTGCAAAGCACTTTAGCGCCACAAAAAGTAGCAGTTTTTATTTGGAAAAGAGTAGAGTAGACCGTTTATAGAAGCATATAATATGTAATGTTAACAAAAGACACAAACTTGAAAATATCGAAAAATTTAAAAACTTCGAAATAAAAGTGACAAAATACTAACCTAGCTTTGGTGAATACTAATAATATTTCAGCTCATGCATAGCCTTCGGCTCGCTTCGCTCGCTACGGGGGCGCAACCAATAAAAACAAAACCCAAGACAGGCCCAAAAACCAACAGAAAATCGTTTTGAGGCTTAGATGCTGCTATCTAAACAAACTAACTCAATTCATACACAATACTCAACAAATAAATAAAAAAAGCAATATGGCCGAATATGACAGTACAGAATAGCACAATTTGCTTAAACGCATGCGCGTACACATATTATACACCAATAAGGATCAAAAGATACTACGCCATTAAAAGTAGCACTTACTTTATATGATTATATTAATAAAATAAGTTGATAATCCAAAATTTTTTTCGCAAATGATTATAAAATAACTTCCTTTTCCGATATACACTAATTTTATATAAAAGTATTTGCGCCGCTAAACTGCTCACTAACATTTAATAAATAAACATTGCCAACATAAATAAATATTTAACTATCTTTAAAAAAATATTTAGTATTCATTCATATTTTAGATGCGTGGTATTTAATCATTTAGGCCTACAAAATAAATTGTAAAATTTTTATGTAATGTTTATATTTTATAATATATATTTCATATTATACTACTCTTCTTCTATTTGAAACCAGCACATTTGTACGATTTTGTCAGGGCTGAAATAGAATACGGAAAATATCACGACAATTATTCTCAGTCGTTTAATTTTTTTCTTAAATTACCTATTGTAGCATATTCTTTTTTACAACACATACTGTAGATGTCTTACCTTATTTTATTTTTAAACAATCTGTTATATTCGTTTTCCATGCCTTCGTTTTCCTCGTTATATTCTGAACTCCTTAAAATTTGTTTGAGATTAGTCAGTCCGAAAATAACCACTTTCAGTGCACTTGAAGATCTATAATAGCACATTTTATTACCAGTCCGGTAACTAGGCTTTTCCAGTGCGTACACGACAGTTTCTTGTGCGAGGCGTAGCAGAACACCGGAAGTTGTGCAAGCGCGGGAAAAGCTGTTTCTGGACGTGAAATGAACGATATTTTTCATAATACCTCTCCTAAATCAAAACACAAACATAAAATTATTATTATTTTATGTATCCAAAATCAAGTCATAATACATTTTTTCTCCGATTGACAGCAAATATTAATTTTGCAGGCACATATCAATCAGCAAAGTATTACTTTTCCTGTCCAGGCAGCAAAGTAAGCACTTTGCTGCCTAGGCAGCAAAGTGATTAGTCTCCATGGGAATAAAACGTTTGACATAAGTTGTCAAACTATAATTATTATGGACATATACATTTCCATAGCAACCAACCGTTCCAACAATTGCGATTTCTATTAAATTTTGTCTTAATTTATAACTACAGGAAAAATAAAAAGATTGTGGGAATTGGAATAATTGGTAAATACACAATATACATATATCATTATAAACAATCGGAGAAAAAATTATATGTTCAACTCGGCAGCAAAGTAGATTGACTGCCTTAGCTGAATTCTATCAGCCGCGGCAGTCAATCTACTACTTTGCTGCCTAGTAAAACAAATAACTATTGAATTAAAATGTAATTAAACGTCAAACTTGGAAGACAAGCAAGACACAGGTATCTAATATTTATCAAGTCAAGCTATGGAATAGTATATTTCATTACCAGTCCGGAAAGCAGGGTTTTCCGGTGCGCGCACGAGCACGACAGTTTCTGGTATGAGGCGTAGCCGAACACCGGAAGTCGTGCAAGCACAGGAAAAGCTGTTTCTGGACGTGTAATGAATGATATTTTTCATAATACCTCTCTGAAATCAAGACATAAACATAAAATTATTATAATTTTACGTATCCAAAATCATGTCATAATAATACATTTTGTATTCAAATGAAAGCAAACGTCAAAATTGCAAGACAAGCAAGACAGGTATTTATCTAATATTCATCAAGCGTTGCTATGGAAATGTGTTTGTATGCTTTGCTGTAATTGAGTAGGCCGCTACCTTTGAAGTATTTGTGACAAGTAATGTCAGAATAAATAAAATAATTTTACTTAAAATTAGACTATTTACGCTAAAATGTACTAGATTAATCTTGTAGACTGCATCGCTGTATAATTTTAACCCAATTTATTATACTGTATGCTTATTCTGTGACTAAATAACTGCAAATTTAGCACTTAAAATCAGGGAGCAGGATAACTTTTCCCGCTTCCTAATTAGGGACCGGGAAAATTTTGCCCGTGCCCGGACCGAAAAGACTTACTTTCTTTGCTCTACAGAGACGTCGAAAATGATAGTTTTCAGAGAGGTATTATGAAAATGTGTTTTCATAATACCTGTCGTGCGGGCACCGGAAAAGCCTAGTTTCTGGACTGGTAATGAAATATACTATTGTATGCATTATTATGATTGAATAGGCAGCTAGTTTTGATGTATTTGTGATAAGTCAGAATAATTAATAGTATATTATTTTATATGGAGGACAAGTGATACTTTTTATGACGCGCTCGTGTTTAATAGAGTGATGAAAAGTAACTTTTCCTCCAAATAAAATATGCTGTTTTTTCTTCAAATGTCGACAAATTAATGCAAAAACATCTCTTTTTAATAGTAATAATAATTATTATTAAAGATAAGTGGGTTCGCAAGGCGGCTTAGACCGGTGTCGGTGAATAGACACAGGTTGTTCCTATAGTAATGTAACATAAAGGTGCGTACAGACCTGACGAGACGCGCGCGCCACACGCACGCGACGCGCCGACCGCGCGCCTGCTACGCGAACGCGACGCGCACTTCTTCACTGATTCTCGCGCGATTGCTACGCTCCTAATACTACCCGTCCACACTGCGCCGTCGATCTACCGTCGAAAAACCGACAGCAGACGGGTAGCGACGCGCGTCGGACAGGCGGCGCTAGCGCCGCGCGCACGCCCCGTCCACACTTAGGAATGTTGGACTGTCGCGTGCGTGCGCGCGTCGCGTCAGGTCTGTACGCACCTTTAAGCTGTCAGTGGACACTATCAACAATAATTATTTTTTAAAATTGCGTCTCCGATTGCGTTTTAATTCCGTATTGATAAGCAGTTATTGAGTAAGTTCGATTAAATAATAACCAATTTGTTCCTAAATTAGTGATTTTTAAAAATGCAGTGCACAAATTGAGTGATAAATACAAATTTTAGTTTAATAAATCTTGAGTTTTTGACGCTTGTTTTTTTTTGTTTGTATCTATATTGCTCTGGTAACACATTTCACACTGACGTTTGAAGAAAAAATAATTTTACTTAAAAATTAGGCTATTGACGCTAAAATGTATTAAATTAATTTTAGGAACCAGAAAGCTTTTCCCGTGCGCCCGCACCGGAAAGCTTTTCCTGTGCGGGCGCACCGGAAAGACTTACTTTCTTTGCTCTACAGAACATCGAAAATGACGGTTTTCAGAGAGGTATTCTGAAAAAAATATTGCTATAAACATTGTGCCTGCCGTCGCTTTGTTTATCAGGGCGGTTTGTAGTTCGAAATGGCTAACACGTTTAAAATGAGCAGTTGTGCTTGTTCATTATAGTGCGGCATTTTTTTTTAAATATGTTTGATATAAAATTGTCACGATATCATGAATTGTCAAAATTTCGCGGGAACATTCGCAAATTAGGAAATTAATGTCGTGACTTATTTTTTTAATTTGTTGTTTCATACAGTATTCGTTAGTTAAAGAGAAATGCGAGATTATAGCGTCATACCGAAAGCATAAAATTACCATTTTTAAAAATAAATAGGATCGGGGCAGGCAGTTTTCGCTAGTGTATAGATCCATCCTTTGAGAAAAGATAAAAGTGCTCAAATATTTTAATTTTTTTAAAGACTTTTGTATACAGGGTGATAAGGAATGCCATGTATTTTGTGAACATTTTAAGAATCATCAGGAATTTCAAAATGTGTTCTTTCAACACTAACTATATTCTACTGGAAGGATCATTGCTATAAACTATTTCTTTTTCAGCCTATACGAGACGAGGCGACCACAACATCATCTTGTTGAACGCTCCCCGTCTGGAAGCGGGACCCTGGTATATAACTGCCGCTCAAAATACTCGAGTGGTGGGCGAATACGCGGCCCAATTTATCGATTACCTCGTATCCAGAGGACTTTACTTGCCTAGCTTGCATCTGGCAGGTTTGAGTCTAGGAGCACAGATGGCGGGAGTATGTGGCCAGAATGTTAAAAGCGGTAGAATCAGCAGAATAACAGGTAGGTAATTGGGTTCTGATTATTTTATAAAGTACGTTTCATAATTAGAAAAATTAATAAGACAGTAATATAACATCGGTGAAGCCGAAGAAGGACCAGTTTAACAACCTTGTTTCGATTATTACATATGCGTAGGAGCTGTTTTTTGTTTCATACAAGTATTATTGCTCACACACCTGCCTATATAATAACCTTTATATTAGAGGATAAATAACTTTTGAAAAACATTGTTTAGTTATTTTCTGATAAGAAATTTCAGTCAATAAAGGAGGTGTAAAGTGCGTGAGCAGGAACCCAAGTGATTTCTCCAGAAACTTGTTCTGGGTGCTTAGCGAGTAAACATACTAAAAGCCCTGACGTCTAGGTGGTAAGCTGTGGACGGGGGAGCACAAGGAAGGTCCCATTTTTGAACTTTTCGCTTATATCTCAAAAACGGTGTATCGAACGGAATTTTTTTCTTATATGTCATGAAAGCGTATGAAATTCTCTACAACTTTCACTCTATAAAGGTACCTTTATATAATTCGCAACCAAGCGTGTAGGTCGGGAAAAGTGAAAATAAAAAAAAAGTGCTTTACACTTTTCATCAAATATTCCTTCATATCGTTTAAGCTATTCATCTGAGGAGAAAAATCTCTTCTAGAAAGTTGTACATAATTTAATTCCCTTTAACAATATATATACAGGGTGTTTCATTAAGGGTGGCAACCGGCCATATCTCGGAAACTACTGAGTATAGAAAGTCAGAAAAAAAAATATTACTAAAATGGCCAAGAGAAAAACCTGGAACTTAATTTTAAGCTTCACATTCCACCGCAGGGGGCGCAATTAATAGGGTGAATCATAAAATTCAAGATTTCTCGGAAAATTTTCATATTAAGCTATTTATATCTTTAATAACATCATTAGAAAGCCTGAAAAATTCCACGTAAGTTCTCTCTCAGGCTCATTGGCGTACCGATTTTAAAAAGAGTGGGGGAAGCTTCTGAATGTCTAATTATTTAAATCGCTGTACCTTTTAAATGACTTATCCGATTTTAGCAAGCTCAAGCTTGTTTGAAAGAGAAATGTAAATGTTTTCAAATATCGTATTCATTGGAACCCGATGTTTCGAATAAAATTGCTAGAGGACCCAATTCGCAATAACAACAGTTCTTTTGATTTTATCACGATTAAATTTGTAAGAAAAAACGTTAAAACCGCACTTCGATATCTTCATCCGTTTCAGAGTTATTGCCAAAAGAATACTTTTTAACACTTTAATTTGAAAAAATGGTTGTTTCCCTGGTTCCGTGGTCCAGTATTTCATGGAATTTTTTGTCTAATTTTATAGTTGTGGAGTTTATGATTTTGACATATTTTCCAAGTCAAATGCTCTGTGACGTATTGGGAATCTGTTTGAGATTTTTACGTCAATTTCGTTTGCAATGAAAAATGTGTTCCAGACAGTATTTTGATCCATTGTGCCAGTACTCTATTTTTAAGACTGGTCATCCAAATTATTGCTTTTTGTGTTTTAAGCAGGATTCTAGGATCGCGGGAGAAACGAGAAAAATTGGAAAGCTCAAGTTAAAAATGCTTAACAGTTCTCTTAGAGCGGTGTGGCTAATGTTATAGAAGCCTGCCCATTTTTGTATTTGACTGTAGGTGTTAAAATATGTTTTCATATTTGTAAACTCTTTACTAACTTTGCTGGTTGCGTAGTATGTTCTACCATTAATGTTAGCGAATTTGCATTCAATAAAAATATTATTCTGTTTTGAGATGATGATGGTGTGTGGTCCACAAGCATACGATTTTTCTTATATAAGTCGATTGGTCTGTTATTTTGAAGTCGCGTCAGAAACAGCCTAATTACAAGGTAAAGTATATTCAGAAATATTAAAAACCGAATAAAAACCCCAAAAAGATAAAAAATCAACCCAATAACATATAGCAATGCAATTTTAATAAATCCCTTCAACCATTGCTGTAAGGTTTATAATGACCAACAGAAAGCCGTTCAGGTAAGGAGTAATGTTTATTTTTAAGTATTCTAATTTTAATTTTGTTATGTTCGTAGGAAATAAGTCAACAGGCTAGAGTTGATTTTGATATTAAATTAAATATAAAACGATAATAATATAACATATTATAATATTTAGATAGGTATGAATACTTAGTTACCACTAAGTTCTATATATTACTACACTAAATCTGTTTCAATATCGCTGCCATCTAGAAATAACTAATTTTTCTGCCGCATTTTTAAGATAGACATAGCTTTTTTCTATTTCCATTATATATATTACACAATTTTTTCAGTTAATTTTTTCTTCGCTGCAATATCAATTAAATACACTAGTGTAGGTGAAATATTATTACGATTAATTCTTGCTTTAAGCTGATGTCATATTTGCTCAATGGGGTTAAAAATACAGTGGTAAGGTGGTAACCGCACTACTAACTGTGTAACCCATAATTTCCGCAAGTTCATTGCAATAATATTGTTTTTTAATAGACGAACTTTTAAGCACTTCCGATAACTATTTTTTTTGTGTAGTTTTCATAAAAATTAACATCATTATCGTAAATATAGGTTTGAATTTTGGATTTGGATCGTTTGAACAAGGTGCTTTGTTTAATTGTCTACTATGATAACTCGCGTTATCCATAACAATAAAACTATTTGGCGGAATATTAGGCATTATTAAGTTCTAAACCAATCTTCAAATAGCTCCGCTGTTGTGTCGTCACGATAGTCAACACAAGAGTCTCCAATGCTTTTAGATGAGAGAGACAAACCATTCGACACAAATCCGTTCTCAGATTCAGCTTGTAAAATTCTTATTCTTTTACCGCGTTTTGCCGGCCGGCGCACGCATCACACACTTACCGCTAGAATCGCCCCATCCACTGGTTGGGGTATCGCCCCACGTTTCATCTAAATAAATTATAGGTCGTTTTTTGTGTTCTGTAGTCACTGACTTCTCTCAAATCTAGAAACCCATTAGAATTTGCCCTTTACTAATCTTTTTGAATTTAAATCCCATTCCTTGTCAATGTCGTTTTTGAACACTTAGTTTCGGTTTCATCTCTTTCAAGTATATTTATTAAATTGTCTAAAGTTGGAACATATTGGTCTTCATGCATTTTATAAACTTTTCGTCGTATAATGTCCTCGTTACCACAGTCTGACAACTTTAGCATCACTTCTTTTTTTGGGCCCTAAAATGGACTTTTTTCTACAGCCGCGCGCAAAATAACTAATTGCTAAATTCAAATGAAATCGCAAAATCATCGAATGGCGTGGATCCTTATTTTGCGCTCTAGCGCGAACATGGAAGAGAAAAATCTCACTTTTTCCGTCGAGTGTACTATGAATGGTCATGGAAACCGAAGATAAATAAATGACAGTCCTGCGTTTGTTACAGTTTGTTGCTAGCACTCCTGTTCTAAATATGCCTGAATCCAGAATGTCATAACTGACAGTCTTTTGCAAATTTCAGAATAAGTATAGAGAAAAATGTGGATTTTAATTTAAAAAATGCGGCTGTAGAAAAAGTTCTGTGTGTTTTTCGAGCGCAAAGTAAGATTGCCGTTTTCGAAAGATTACTGCGCTCCGCTACGCGTCGCGCAGTAACATTCTTTCTCAAGCGGCAATCCGTTACTTTGCGCTCTAAATACACAAATAACTATTGCGTAATTTTCCACACCATGGAAAAATGTTTTCTTGTTAGTAAAAGCTCTCTCCTCTACAGCTTTTTTCAGGCACAAATTACCGGGGTCCATTAAGGTTAGAAACACGTTCCTAATAATTTCTTTAGCATCTGTTGATAGAGATACACTTTTCGATTGAAAGACACAATATAAACGGGTTATTTAGGTTAATTTCGAATGTAATATCTAAAATTTATATCATCAATGTTGATGGACACAGTATAGAAGGAATTTTAACAAGAAATTGGCATTTGGCAATATTAGCTTGCTCCAAGTTTTAAAAAACGTATTTTCGTACTTCAACTCATCAAAAATTTAAAATAATTAAATGGTGTAAGAATTGTTTTTTTGACTTAAGTGGAAATCGTTGATATAAAACCTTTCGGGTTTCTATCACATATTTTTTAAACCTTTATTATCATTCAATTTTGAAAAGTTGAATAGACTACGTTTTAACTAACTCAAAGTTGGGACTTTCGGTACGTTTTATCAAATGAAAATTAGTATCAGGCTTATAAAACTCATTGTATTTGATGCTTTAGTTGAATTAAGGTTTAAAATGTATCTAAAATAATGGGATAAAGTGTATTCAGAAATTTTAGAAACCGGTAAAATGTTAGGCAGGTATACATTTACGGGACGGAATGATGCCACTGTCCACACAGGCCCGTATTACTTTCAAAGTCAGGGATTTGCAATGTAATGCGGGCCTGTGTGGACAGTGTCATCATTCCGTCTCGTAAATGTATACCGGCCCAGCATTTTTTTGTCGGTTTCTAAAATTTCTGAATACACTTATTCCATTATTTTGGACACAGTTTAAACCTTAATTCTACTAAAGCATCAAATACAATGAGTTTTACAAGCCTGCTACTAATTTTTATTTGATAAAACGTACCGAAGCCCCAACTTTGAGTTAGTTAAAACGTAGCCCATTCAACTTTTCAAAATTGAATGATAATAAAGGTTTGACAAATATGTAATAGAAACCCGAAAGGTTTTATATCAACGATTTCCACTAAAGTCAACAAAACAATTCTTACATCATTCGATTATTCTAAATTTTTGATGAGTTGAAAGACCAAAATACGTTTATTGAAACTTGGAGCAAGCTAATATTGCCAAAAGCCAATTTCTTGGTAAAATTCCTTCTCCTGTGTCCATCAACATTGATGATATAAACTAAGTTTACGTTTTAAAAAAATGGTAAGCCACTGATCACAATCATTAGGATCGTCTTTTAGATTTGCTCTGCACGAAGCGTCTTACCAAAGATGCTGCATTTTTTCGTTTCCTCTAGTTTGCATGAATGTTTGGAAAAATTTCCCATTGTTCTCGAAAACAGTTTATTCTGGCAAAAAAGCGAGAGAAAATTTTTGATGTAATTCCGTAATCCTTTGTTAGCAAAAATGCAATATTTGCACAGGTGCCACTAATCAATATAGGAATAAATATATTATACTTTACCCTTAAAAAGTTCGCTTTATGTAATACTGCAAAAATTAGTTAAAATAATGTTACGTACTTAATAGTTTATTTTGATTAGGTGCTTTATTTTTAAATTCAGCACCCTGTATGTCAAAGACAAATCCTTTAAAGACACATGCGTATTTAACGTTTTTCTCCTAACATTGATCAGGGTATCCACATTTTCATTTATTATTCTTAAAACTTAACGATGAAAATATTGCTGCAGATGTATTTCGTGATGTATTTAAAGCATGCGGCTGCGCTAATCGTAAAATACTATCACAGCTTTATTCGAATGGCAGTCGGTATATTTCTTTAAAATGGTTCGAACCTCAAATAGGTCAAAGAGGAATATACAAAAAATAATAAATCTACGACAAAGGAACTAAGGATTCGTTAATAAAATTAAAATAAAACGCACATGCACAGGCACCTCGATTTTTATTTTTGTTGCGCATTTTCTTATGCCAAATTTGTGTATACAAAGTATTCCATGTAGGAGATATGTAGGGAATGTAAAATCTGGATCTTTTAACTCAGACTCAGAATAAACTGAAGTACATACTATTATTTCAAATTTTTGTGTTGAATAACTTTTCTTTTGATGACTAAGATAACCGTATTTGACGTAATCTTCTACGCGCAACACTTTGTATACGTAAATTTGAAAATCTCTAAATAGCAATAAAAATCATTTGAGCGTATTTAAAAAAAACGAATTTAGTGTTTGCCTACATCCAAACGGCATATCTATATCGTCCATTTCGATTTTTAATTGCCTTCCTTTTCATTTTTCCATTCACGCCCCATGCAAAATAAATACTTAAATAAGTGTTACTTGATATTTCGGTTTTCCGCCCAAACCGATATTCGGCATACGACTAGGTCTCCGAAAATCGAACAGCCTCCTATAAGATATTATAAATCTCGACTTCTCGGCCACTTAATCTCATTCAGATTTTAGCACATCAAAGCTTTTACGTACAAAGGGTTTCGGAAATGTGCTATCAAAATCTCGGTAAAAATCTTTGTCTATTTTTCCACAAAGTAATCTACTCGATTACCGACGACCCTTTTTAAAATCTTAAGCAGCTCAATTTTTCTGTGACCAGTAGCTTAGCGCCCGTAACCTTTTCCACGTTCGTAAATGTCATATATGTATTTTTAAAGAGGATAGAAGACTGAAAGATTATGCGATAAAGTAAAAGTTCGTTTGTGGAGAGGCCATTTAGCATGCGTTTAGAAAAGGTGGAAATTTCCTTTTATGAATATAGTTATTTATGTAATTATTTGTTTATTTAAACACATTACACATTAATTAAATTATTTAAACACATTTCCCGGATGTTCAAAAACTAAGGCAAACAATATCATTTAGAGTCGATTCCAAGGCCAGTTTGAGCTAATATGTCCTAGGTGGCTCTATTTTTAAGATTTGGAAGATCAAGAATCTTTGGCATCTAAAGATACATTTTTTAAAAATATATTGCCTGATGTCCTCACGGATTCACGGATCTTTACTTTACGTTCACACTGTATATCAAGTCATCCATTCAGATTTTTTTGATGTTTCATCATGGAGATACAGATTTCGTTCGACTTCAAGAAACCATTCCGGTAGCCAAAGACTTTTGCGGTAATATTTTGCGATTAACGTAGTCGAATGCTTCAGATACATCAGAAAATATGGCTGCAGCAATAAATCCTAAATAGGTATGTATAATCGAGAAGTGAGAAAGAGTCGTCATTACAGTTTTGAAATTCACCATTGGTGAATGAGATCAAAGAATTATTTCTTTTAAGTTTATCGACATATTTACAGTAAATGTAAGTATTTCAAAAAACGTTAAAGTGATTAAAAGATATTGTTTAAAACTCGGATGCAGATTTTTCCAATTTTCCAAATGTATGTGGGACTCTTAGAAGGCATTTGTTTCATAAAAAATGTTCTTAAGTATACCTAAACGAAGTCTATCAAAAGTTCAAATTTGATCTTATTTCATTTCCAGGTTTGGATCCTGCCGGACCCCTCTTTACCAAATGGCCGAAAAGCCTTAAACTGGACGCCAGTGATGCGGAATTCGTAGATGTCATTCATACCGATGCTGGTATATTTGGATATCCACGACAAATAGGCCACGTCGATTTTTGGCCAAACAAAGGGATATCTCCACAACCGGGATGCAATCTCAAGGAAGTGAAAAGACGAAATCCGGATGCCCTATTGGAATATGGTATAGATATTTCCATTTATGCGACGCAAATTAGCGCCTGCCCCAATTTTCTGAAAAAATGGTGGCCTCAAACATACAAAAATATATTAGTGTAACAGAGTCCGCGTTACTAAAAAACATGTGCCATATTTCATGTCTGAAAATTTATGCATATCGAAAAAAAAAAAATCGGGCGAACATTAGGGTACGAGCTTTTGACTTGTATAAATTAAGGTCAAACTAAAATAAATAGTTGAAGTTGAATACAGTTTCTGTTGCGAAATAGCGCACCAAGCTTTTGCGAGGCTGATTTTGCGATGTTACCAACGTGGTCAAGCAAGAACGTATTGTTGTTGACCGAGACGTCCAGTAGTGCGATTAACGAGGATGAAAAAATGGTTGATCCTGCCATACTGATATCAGCGCCCGCCGTATTGGCTTTCTTGGTAAACGTGGCTGCTTGGGTTTTTGCTGCATTGAACTGGACCAAATTTCTGTCGCCCCAAGTTCGAACTTTATCCAGATCTTGATTACATGTTGTAATTTGCTCCTATCTGCGGTGATACGTCTCAGTTGCTGGTTAAAGTTTTTCTGATCTAAATTCGGAGACAAGGCTACTGTCACTTGCAAACTTATAGGCACGATCATTGGTTTCGGTCAGCAGGTCATTAATATAGATGGGGAACAGAGATGATAGCATTATTGCGTCCTGAGTCACGCCCGCATTAATGCTGAATGCCTCTGAGAAGTATTTATCAACTGCAACATGCAGAGATCGGTTCATCAGGAAACTGGCAAGCCAGCTGCAGAGAGTTCGAAGAACAGCGGTCTGTTGAGCAATGCGACATGCCAAACTTTGTGGGATGCCTTCGAAATATGCATCGCAATCGCTCGAGTTTTCGAGCTTTTCTCCATATATGAGTGACATAGGCCAATATATCTCTTGTCGATCTCTCTTTGCGAAAACTATATTGGTTATCGCTAATTATTCCGTTAGTCTCGAGGTACCTGAGTAGTTGCTGATTGATTACACGTTCCATAACTTTGGAAATTATTGGAAGCAAGGCATTTGGGCGATAGTTTGGGGGCGTGATTCTCTTCTCTTTTTTGAATAGATTGCGCTCGAGCAACTTTCCAAGAAGATGGGTAAAGAGAAAGCTAAGACAGAGAGAAAGTCTGGAGAAATGGGTGTTAGTTCGTTAGCGTTCTGATGCCTTTTGCGTATCTGGCTCTTTGAAGATTTTACGTATCATGGTGATGAAACTTTACTTTTGCCATAGTAGGGTTGACGTTGAATATGGTGGGGAGAGCCTGGCCTTGAGGGATGTTAAGGTAGAATGCTATTAAAACATTACGGAGAGCATGTTTGCTTTTTTCCTTAGCTGGTCGTCGTGACGCCGTGTTCGTCTGTCAAAAGTGTGTGTTTAGTGCGTGCGTGCTGTCTTCGCTATCGGCCAAAAGTTCCTGGAGCCACTAGGGTATTGCAAAAGTTTATTCATGATCCTTTAATTGTGTTTGTCCTTAGTTTCGACAATTTTACGAGGCAATGAGATTATTCTGTAGGAGTGGCAGTTGGGACCGGTATAATAAGCTTGTGGTCGGAAGTACCTAATGGCCAACCAACCGTAATTGTGTACTGGTCGGGATTTGTGGATAGAAACAGATCCAGAGGGCTGGAAAATTCGCAACTCTATGAGATCCGAGTTGGGTCGTCTACAAGTTGGGTAAGCCCGCAGCTAATGGCAAACCCTTCAGCTTCTCTTCCTTTGGTGTCGGTCTTGTTGTGATGGTTGAGCCAGTTGGTGTTGTGAGTATTGAAATCGCTCAGAACGATTATCTCTGAATTGTGGTGGTCGACCTGTATTGAATTAAAAGTGGTAGCTAATGTTGTAAAAAAGCTGTTGTAGGCATATGAACTTGATTAATACCTTGGCCGTGACCTTGAGCCACCTGACTTCAAGGTTGTTCGGTTCGAGCGTTTCCTAGCGGTGACACGTATATTTCTTCGGACAAAAACTTGTTACAATCATCCCCTTTTATAAATATATCAAATTCACCCCAAAAGATCCCGATTTGTATACAATAAGCTCAAATTAAACTAAATACGAACCATCAGTTTTTTTGCGAATATATTATTTCAGGTTGTTCATAAAATGATACAGACAAAAAAGCCCTCTTTAAGGCATTTGGTTGAACTACTGCTATATAAAAATTGATAGATATCGAGAAAAGGAGATCCAAGTGAAAATTTGGGTACGAACTGGACCCACCTAGATTCATTGAAAAAATATTAAACAAGTCGAGAATCAATTCAGTGAGCTCAAATATTTGTACCTACCAAGGTTGTGAAAAAATGGGCATCCAGCAACTTTTACGTCCTTACGATAGAGTGCTGGTATAGGAGTGATTAACGAGAGATAAACAATCGCATCCGAATAATGGGGGGCATCCAATACCAAACATGTTGCATGCAAATGAACAACTTTATTTTATGCAATTTAAATTTATACATACATTTTTCTCTTCCATCAAGCTTTCTGTAGCCATTGGAGATCCTATCAGTTCTTTGGCGAATCTGTGGTAGACCCTCATGCGTTTTGGGGAGCTGTGAACTGCAACAATTGGGAGGACTATGACAAAGGGATTTGTAACGAAGAGAATAGTCTCAGCACTCAAATGGGACTGTATGTTGATACTAGGTAAATCCAATTATTAGCGTTATAAGATCCTTTACACAAATAGTGCACTATATAAAAATCGGCCTTTCCCATTGGTCGATCCGCATGGCCCTCCGCTCGCTTTGCTCGCTACGGGGGCTCAAGGAAAGGAAACTGACCAGGTGCTAACCCAATCTAACCCAAGACATACCAAAAATCGAGAAAAAAAGCTGTTTAGAAACATAATCTTAAAAAAAAAATAAAAAAAAGCAACGGGGTTTGAACCCACGTTTTCCAGGTGAGACCCAACGATATAAACCTCTACACCACTAGAGCTCTTGATAGAAATCGATTGCATCACGCAGACATATCGTAATACGACATGGATCGACCAATAGGAGAGGTCGATTTTTACATAGTGCACTATTTGTGTAAAGGATCTTTAAATGCCAATTATTACTAGGCCTTATATAATATCGTAGAAAAATTCATCCTTCTAATTCTATAACTAACCCTCTGTTTTATAAATGAGAGTGTTTATGAAGTTCTCAACCAATTTTGTGCTAAGAAACCAAATGTAAAAATTTGGCCAATTTTTTTTCCAATGGTTCGAATTTACGGCTAAGTTTATTGCGCAGTTAATAGAATACCTTCCGAATAATTCCCCAAAATTATATGGAGTTTTAAAGGATAATGAATTCAGAAACATTAAATCACGTTTTTCTAGAACTAATATTATTATGGTATTACGGTTTTTTGGCCCTTTTGGCCGTTATCCACATGTCTATGGTGAATACTAAAATTAATTAGGGGAAATGTGTTGCGTTTGCTACACTACCTATAACTGATCACCCATCTCGGTTTCATTGAAATCGCAAGTGACCAGGTACAAGGGCGTCAAGACGAAAAGTGGGAATACGCTGTTTACAAGGTGCCAAATATGGCAACAAAATTCAAGAGCAATTTCTTGGAGAATAGGGAAATAAAGTTAGAAGCGTACAGTGAAACACTTTTTCATATACACCCTGTGTATGTATACAGTGTGTCCCAGGATAGGTGGCCGAATAGGACAAATGAACCAAACATTTTTGAATTTAAAATCAGTATTTTGGGATTATAGTCTGCATGGTCTGAAACGACAATTCACAAAATTTTATTCAAATCGGTTTTATATGGTATTAAAAGTCCCCACTAATAAAGTAACTATAATTTTGAAGTTAGATCAAATTGTTATTAAGATACTTTGTTCAGAGTTCAAATTTATACCATAATGAGGAGTTATATCTCTTTAATATAAACTATGGTATATGAAAAAAGTTTCCTTTAACTTTTTGCCATTAAAACATACAACACACCTTAAAGCACACACTAAGTACACCTGTCCCTCAGTAATCTGACACGTGCATTTTTAAGAGCCATTGTGACGTTCCCAAAGCCAAACTTGTCTACAAAAGTATTAACTCATAATGGCCTAATAATAGGAGAATATTCAATTCCAGTATGACCTAATAATAGGAGAAAATTCAATTCCATATGTGATGAATATTTTTAAATTAAAATACCCCGTAAGATAGTTGCCGATAACAACTACCAAAAGAACATTTTTAACTCCAGATTTTGACATAAATTTTAGTTCTGACCAATGTATCTTAATAACATTTTGCTCTATCTTCCAAATTAAAGGTACTTGTGGCGATTTTTCCAATTTCGTTATAACTGATCCTGTATAATACCGATTGAGTAAAATTTGGTAATTGTCGTTTCACATCATGCAGATCATAATCCCAAAATACTGATCTATGTTGGATATTGGATCCTTCGGCAACATGCACTAAAACGGAGTTTTATCCACCATAATACCGAAACAGAATTATTGCACTCGACGCGCGTTTCGCTAGCCATGTTAGCATCATCAGGAGATGATTAAAACTGAGTTTAATCATATTTATATTATTTTTTTTTTATTAAAGAAAAAATACAAATTATTGTTTTTATTTTTAGGGACTAGGGTTCATAATGATTTTCAAGTCAAGTTTTAATGAAAATGAAAACAGTAAAACGAAGAGCTATAAAAATGTTTCTACATAACCGCCGCCCTTCCCCATACATTTTCCAATCAGTGTTTAGTATAGGTCCTTCACATAAAATGACTATTTTGGTTAGAGTTCATCTTAAAAAGCAATTTTTTTTAAAAAATTCTGGCGGAAATGAACGTTAGAGTTCATCTTAAAAAGTAATTTCATGCAAACATTTTCTGCTTTAATAAAAGTTTTCCCATATGGATAAATCTACAAAAACCCGCTTTTATATTCATTGTGTGTTTCTTTGGGTTAGTTTGGTTAGTTTATCTCGTAAAATAAGAATAAATAAATTAGTTTGGTTTAGTTTGAGATAATTTGGTTTTGTTTCGGTTAGTTTGGGTTAGTTCAATTAGTTAGACTAAACCAAGCTAACCCAAACTAAACCAAACTAATTTATTTATTCTTATTTTACGAGATAAACTAACCAAACTAACCCAAAGATAAAAAAAACTAAAATAAATGTTCGTGTTGTTAATGCTCAATAAGTTAAAGCGAACGCCATATCCCGCTCATATTTTTTTGCTAATCGGAACTAACCGGATTTAACTCAAACTAACCCAATACAACCCAAACTAATCGAAATGAACCCAGAATTTGCATATATTATCATTTATGCCAGAAAATATTTGTATGAAATGACTTTTTAAGATGAATTCTAACCTTCTATAATAACAAAATAGTAATTTTATGTGAAGGACATATACCAAACAATTACTCCCCCCGTAATTGTTTAGTACCTATATTTCCTTCAGATTTAAGGTAAAAAATATTCAAATTTCCATAAATTATCATTTCTGCTAGAACATTTTCGTATAAAATTACTTTTTAAGATAATCTCTAACCTTCTATAATAACAAAATCCCAGATTACTGGGACAAAATAGTCATTTTATGTGAAGGACCTATACTAAACAATTACCCTATTCTGAATGTGTTGCAATGGTGCTGACCGAATAGCTCGATTTATCCTTTGCTGTAGAACAACCGTATCATTGGGAATTGAGTCACTATAAACTAAATTCTTAAGACGTCCCCACACGAAAAAATCTAAAATTGATAGGTCAGGAGACCATGTGGGCCAGGGAACGGGTCCGCATCATCCTATGCATTTACCATTAAATGTGGTATTCATCCATACAGTCACTCTCTGAGTGGAATGCGCTGGGCAACCATCGTGTTGAAAATAAACTGATCGTCTTTGGTCAAGGGGAAAAATGCCTAATGTACTTGAAATCATAATTTTTCAACAAGGTAGGGCTTCTCTGCACTACATCCAAAACAATGAATTGAGAGGAGAGGATCCACTGAATGGCCTTCACGTTTCCCAGATTTGTCTCCGCTGGAGGCTGGATCATTCAAATACCAAATTTATGTGACACAACCTGAATCACTGACTTGCGATAACGTATTGTACACGTTGACTTGAATTCGAGCATATGTATGAGGATCTCGGAGACCGTAAGAGATAGAGTGACGGCCAGATAGGGCAAAATTGCGCATTTAGGCGCCAAACAACATGCCGTTTAGTAAGGTTTAGAATACCGAGTATTTCCCGAGATATACGAAAAAGAAAAAAAAATTGGAAAATGGATTTATTTTTTTCCTGGACTTATTTAAAAACGAATTTCAAATTGCATTACCACTTTTCCGCTCTATC
Organism: Pissodes strobi; assembly: GCA_016904865.1. Classification (NCBI taxonomy): domain Eukaryota; kingdom Metazoa; phylum Arthropoda; class Insecta; order Coleoptera; family Curculionidae; genus Pissodes; species Pissodes strobi. The sequence goes on from MU181952.1 coordinate 253,498, forward strand.
CAATGGTGGTATCCAGTTTGGAATACGACGTTTCGTCTTCAAGGGGTCATCATCAACTTTCATTTCTTGAATACGAAATTTATTTTTTGAATCGTTTTTCAGATGATATTGGGGTTATTAATATGAATATGTGTTTTTATTTTATTTTATTTTATTTATTTATTTATTTTTTGTAGTTACTTATTTTGCTTTGGCGTAATTTTAAATAGTTTAAGTTACTTTTGAATTTTTTATATTCTATAAAAATAATTAATTTTGTTTTTTGTATTAGGTAAATGGAAAATTGGAGTCTAAAAATAAAAAATAGGAAAATTAAAATAACAGGTTCGTTTATGTTTTACCCCAAAGCAAAATAAATTAAACAAAATAAATAAGGATTAAAACAATAATAATTAAAAACATATATTCATATTAAACGTCAATATGATCTGAAAAACGACAAAGAAATTAGAGTTTATATTTAAAAAAAGAAAGTTGCTGATGACTTCTTAAAGACGAAACGTTGAATTCCTACTGGATACCGCCAATGGATAGAATGGAAAAAGTGGCAATGTAAAAGTGCAGTTTAATTTGAAATAATGCAACACGATGTTCTTATTAATGTTAAAAAGGAAAGGATTTTAATTAAAACAAACCTAACACCGGAGAGTCGTGTACGCAATACCCGGCTCCAGGAGTGGAGTTCATGAGCCCCACCAGTTCTACCAGCTAAACTCGAAAAGCTCCGCTGGTGTTGTACGGGGTTGTTAGGCACGTTTTTTTAAACAAGAAAACACAATTTTAATTTACGGTTCGATCTATTTAAAACAGCAACAATCTTACAGTGAAATTTAAAAACAAAGGAATGACCACAAGAAAACTATTAAGTAATTAATGATGGTGGTACAATATGATAATTGTCCTGAGACCAATTCTGTTGGTAAACTCGGTACTGTGTGCCTTTCACCTAACTTCACCTACTATACGAAGTGATCACTTTGGTTTACTTAAAATTAATACAGATATGTAAATCCAAATGCATCAATTAGTAGCCGCACCAATCAATAATAAAAATAATTATAAAAACAATGAAATCAATAAGCTCGACCTACAATAATAAGAAAATAAAAAATAAAATGGTAACGATACCACGTTAGATTGGTCCGAAGATCTGCTGCTGAAAAGGCTGCAAGCTCAGGAGTTGAGGTGAAAGCTCAACGTGTAATGGCCTGTGGTCCCGGTAGTAAAAACCGGTACTGGCTTCTGGTCCCGGTAGTGAAACCCTGTAATAACCCAACACTAATTAGACGAAGCCCCTTACTTCAATGAAGCAATTATAGCTCCCCCTTGCATATATATTCTTTACAAAACAACCCAGAAATTATCAACGGATTTTCAGTAACCATCAGCAAATAAAAGAAATACGTAAGGTTCATATAACTTGAATATCAAAAGAAATACGTATGAACTACCCCTAACTAATATAAACTGCCCCATATGATCAAAACTAAGGTCACATTAAGAAGAAAGTTCATATATGATAAAAGGAAAAGGTTAAAATATCCTATGGAATGCAATGCAACTGGTGATCAATGTAAAAAAAATTAACACAATAAAAGCAATTAAATCGTAGATAGCAATATTTACCTCACTCGAGTTGGAGGGTTGCTTGGAGGATCAAACTGCCTCGGAAGTAATGGAAAATAACTTTTTTCCACAGCCGGGCGCAAAATAACTAAATACTAAACTCAAATGAAATCGCAAAATCGACGAATGCCGTGGATCCTTATTTTGCGCTCTAGCGCGAACATGGAAAAGGAAATTCTCACTTTTTCCGTCTAGTGTGCTGAATGGTCATGTGAACCGAAGATAAATAAATGACAGTCGTGCGTTTGTTACAGTTTGTTGCTGGCACTCCTGTTCTGAATATGCCCGAAGCCCGAACATAATATGTCAAAATTGACAGTCATTTGCAAATTTCAGAATAAGTATAGAGAAAAATGTGCATTTAATTTTAAAAAATGCGGCTGTAGAAAAAGTTCTGTGTGTTTTTCGAGCGCAAAGTAAGATTGCCGTTTTCGAAAGATTACTGCGCTCCGCTACGCGTCGCGCAGTAACATTTTTTCTCAAGCGGCAATCCGTTACTTTGCGCTCTAAATGCACAAATAACTATTTTCTTCAAACGTCAGTAAATCCGTCATTATTCGACTGTGTAGGCGGCCGTGAAATTTCGTTTTTCCTCCGACGGAGCTTTTACTTTTCACTTTTCCGCCGGCGGAGGTAAAAGTGTTATCATAGCAACATAGATACAAACAAACAACAAAATAAGCGTCAACAACTCAATAATTATTATTTATGCACTGCATTTCTAAAAATCACTAATTTAGGAACAAATTGGTTATTATTTAATCGAACTTACTCAATAACTGCTTATCAATACGGAATTAAAACGCAATCGGAGACGCAATTAAAAAAAAATTATTATTGTTGACAGTGTCCACTGACAGCTTTATGTTACATTGCTATAGCAACAACTTGTGTCCATTCACCGACGCCGGTCTAAGCCGCCTTGCGAACCCACTTATCTTTAATAATAATAATTATTACTATTATTAAAAAGAGATGTTTTTGCATTAATTTGACGACATTTGAAGAAAAAACAGCATATTTTATTTGGAGGAAAAGTTACTTTTCATGGCTTGCTCTCTATTACCAGCCTCACTCCGTTCGGCTGAACACGAGCGCGCCATGAAAAGTATCACTTTTCCTCCATATAAAATAATATTCTATTAGCTGCATGGCGGCCATGTGCCGGTAGGCAGTAAAAAATAGTATATTTCATTACCAGTCCGGAAACTAGGCTTTTCCGATGTGAGACGTAGCGGAACACCGGAAGTCGTGCAAGCACAAGAAAAGCTGTTTCTGGACGTCTAATGAACGATACTTTTCATAATACCTCTCCGAAATCAAAATATAAACATAAAATTATTATAATTTTACGTATCTAAAATCATGTCATAATACATTTAGTATTAAAATGCAGGTAAGTAAACGTCAAACTTGCAAGACGGGCAAGACGCAGGTATCTAACGGTCATCAAGCGTTGCTATGGAAATGTGTTTGTATGCTTTGTTGTAATTGAATAGGCAGCTAATTTTGATGTATTTGTGACAAGTAAGGTCAGAATAACTTATATAATTTTACTTAAAATTAGACTCTGGACGCTAAAATGTACTATATTAATTTTGCAGACTTCATCGCTGTATAATTTTAACTCAATGTATGATACTTTATGCTTATTTTGTGACTAAATAACTGCAAATTTAGCGCTTAAAATTAGGGAGCGGGAAAAGTTTTCCGGTGCGGGTGCACGGGAAAAGATTTCCCGCTCCCTAATTTTTCGGACGCACCGGAAAGACTTACTTTCTTTGCTCTACAGAGACGTCGAAAATGATAGTTTTCAGAGAGGTATTATGAAAAACACATTCCAGAAAAAAATCTTACCTCATGCAGTACGAATATCCCAATAACTTGGTTGTGTCAAGCACTAATTAGGGACTCAATCACAGATCCCATAGAAGAATACAAAAAGGTTGAGTAACTTAGGACTGCACTACAGCAAAACATGTCCTCTTCCCAGTAGGTATTTCTAGAAGAACGAGATCATCGGTTTTCATCAATTTGCCTCGGCCACTTCCAGGGAATCAGAAAAAAATGGTAGTGCCGAGAAGACTGGTCGAAATGAAGAAATAGTCGATACGAGGAATACTTACTTCTAAGATAATAAATGAGAACTAAGCGTTGTAAAACGACTGCGGAAGCACCAATTAAAATTAAATTTTTCAATAAATAATAGGAAATATTCCTAAATGAAATAATAAACCTTTAAAAATCCCAATCGATTTTAAGTGAAAAGAACCCATTACTAATATTCAAAGTTACCAATCGAATAATACAAAATTTATTTGAAAGTTATGGGAAAAGATAATTATAAAGTAGAAAGTACCCATCTGTCGGTAAGAAGATGGTACTACAATATAACCTCGAAATCCACTAACTAAAGCATAAGAAAGGAAAACAAGCATTGACGATTGAATGAAAATTAAAGAAAAATATTGGAAAAACAACGAGGAAAATATGTGAGGGATACGTCCAAAATCCCGAAAGCACTATTAGACCAAACATCAATGAGGAATCTATGCAAGTCGAAGAAAAAAATAAACAACAGGTGCTAGTTTTTACCACTGAAGAGAAAGAAAAATGTAATGACTAACAATAATTCCCGAATTCACAGCTAAGAAAGCATCTCAAAGCAAATCAGTGACTCCAACAAGTCATAACCATATGAGCCTGAGATTAGAAGTGAAATATTCAAACCGAAAGTTGTATATGAATTTTACTGATCTAACGGGGATCAAAGGTAGGTTATTAACTCAGTTCCTAAATACAGAACTGCAAGAAAACAATTATTGTAATATAACTAAGCAAAGTTAAACTAATATCACAATATCTTATTTTAGTTGTTTGATAAACCTAAGCGAGCCAATATATTATCCACTCTAGAATAAAGTCAGGCACAAAGTGCTGGGAGAAACATAAAAAACGCTAACACATATTATGTAATACTAACCGTAATTAATTAATATTAATAAATGCTGCAACGGGAAGTTCATTAAATTTATTGACAACAAATCAAATAAATGAATTGCTAATTAATTAACTGAAGGGGTTAATACTCAATAATTCTTACCACAAAATATAGAATCTTTTGTTGCTAAATGCAGCATATAAAATGAAATTTATAATATTTTATAGTAGCAAAATCAGACTGTTAATAGGGTTTTAAATAGGCTCAGGAAAAAAAAACGATGTTTCAATATTTCGGTTTTATTTGGGATATCTCCGGAAATACTCTGAATTTTAAAACTTTCTAACCGGCCGGCCTATTGTTAGGCACTTAAATACGCAAGTTTGCCCTATTTGGACGGAAACTGTTTCTCTTACGGTTTCCGGGTTCCCCATACATAGCCTCGAATTCGGACCACCCTGTACGTACACGAATATAATCTCATAACTCTACTACTGTTGGAGGTCTGTGGTGGGTATTTTCAGCATCTATTAAATTAAAATAATTGGTAAGTGCATTCGATAACATCAGTTTTAAACCTTAAATTCTCGAGAACTGCTCATCCAAAATTAAAAATTAAAGTGGAATTAAAATGCAACTGAATGACCTTCAAAATGATATATAAGGTGATAACACTTTCCATTTAAGACTTTTAGAGTGAAAGTCACCGCTACTTAACTCCATCCCCTCCATTGTATCCACGTATGGATATTTTTAGGTATACCAAAATTTGTCACAATATCTAAGGATATTCATAAATGAGATAATAAAGCATTGTGCAATTGTAGTGTAGAACTCGTTAGTCTCATTTAAGCCGCAGTAGAGCATAGATATCCATACGTCGATCTCATTAGGGGTAGGCAAAATAAGCGATTAGCTTTTAAGAAAATAACAATTAATTAGGGATCGGCAAGACAAGAAATCTTGTCTTGACAAGCAATTTCTTGTCTTGTCTTGAAATTTTTTCAAGAAATAAAAAAAAAATCTTGTCTTGACTATTTCTTGAGAGTTGGTGTCTTGTCTTGACTCAAGAAATCTTGAAAATTCTTGACATCTTGACGAAAGGGGAACCTCCGTTTAAACCTCGGGATGGGATTGGTTGATGTGATTTTTATGCTTTATACGTAGAATCGAGGGTCAAGTGGTCAGGGTAGTATTGTTTTACAGTTCGCTGCATTGAAAAATTATTATTTTTATTTATTTAAAATATTTTACGCAAAATTTCTGTACGCCACTGAAGTAGACCCGCTTTGCAAAGTTCTTTTTGATTCTAATATCTCAGGCCAGAACATATCCAAAAATGATAAAAAAAATCCTTTGAAAATAAGCATTAAAAAATTATAATTTAGCCCACAAGACATTTACCAAAATTAAAGTATCAATTTTTATTTTGTTTGTATTGACCTCATTTTTTAATAGTCAATATTTCGAACCCCTTCAATTAATTTTTTGCCTATTTTTACATATTTATTTTATTTGGCCGATTTTTGCAACGACCTGGTTTGGTTTTGAAAAATACCCCCTTTTCTGTACGCCACTGAAGTAGACTAACTTTGCAAAGTACTTTTTGGTCCCAATTCCTCAGGCCATAACATATCAAAAAATGATAAAAAAAACTTTGAAGAAAAGTTATTAAGCATTAAAAAAGGTTCCAATTTAATGTTGTATATGTTAACTTTGGACATGCGACAAAGTGCCGCTTGGTAACATAAACATTTTTTGCATAATAATTTTTAATTTTATATTTTCAAGAAATTTCAAGATTTTCTTGATTTCTTCCCAAGAAATCTTGAACTTGATAAGTAATTTCTTGTCGTGTCTTGAAAAACAAGGATCATTTCTTGTCTTGATCTTGTTTTGAAATCAAGACAAAATCAAGACAAGATCAAGAAGTTGTCAAGAAAATGACGACCCCTACAATTAATCGATTATTCGATTAATATTTCAGAAAATATTAATTGATAATCGATTAATCGACTATTTCGATGAATCGATTATTTGGGTTAAGCGATTATTTAGGTATTTGCTAAAACATTAAACGTTTAATCGATTAATCAGCTTTTGCCCACCCCTACCGTCGACTTTACAACAGATATATTTTTGTAAAATTCCAAATTAATAACACAATGTAAGAATCTTCGGACGACGGGCCATTTTATGACATCTCTCAGTCTGGCTTCAGTTGTTGCGCAATTAGGTTCAACACCAGCACATAACCTCAACGAAGTGTTAGCACGTTAGCAGTATAGTAGTCTTTATCTTTAAATTATGTCTTTGGCTTAGTTTGGGAGTTTCTAACAGTAAAGGCCCAGTGTTCACTCTGAAAGAGTGTTTAGTAAAGGAGGTCATATCCGTAAGTGATCTTTCCCATATCGAGCAACTTGTTTTTCTTACAATGAACAAGAAATTTGTAAACCTATACAAAAATTGAGTTTACGATTTTTATAAATAATAAAAGTTTGTAGAAAATATTCTTAAAATTTTTCTCCGTTTATTAGAAGTTAATAGTTATCCCACTTTGCAAAGTTTTAGCACCTTGGTCGTTCAACTTAGAATGGCTTGCAAACGCGTAGTCAACTAATCTAATAGATTATTAAACACTAAGATATTAATGTACAAACCATTTTGTTCCCACTTGAACTGAAATTTATCAGATATATTGTTTTGTCCGGTATTTCGATTAATCAATATTAATCGGCAAGGTATTTGTATTAATAATTGATTATTTCCATTAATGGATTCTCTCGATTATCCACAATCTAGGTTACATCCGTTAATCGATTATTCCGATAAGTCGATTATTTCGATTAATCGATTCATCGAGAATAATCGATTTTTATATTCGCCCAGCTCTAGATATCATCGTAAATAGTATTTTTTTTCTCAACTTCTTGGAAGAATATACTTAACTAAAGGTCAACGTCGACTATAGTGGTGCTAACGCAACGGCAATAAATGTTTGTCATTTAGTGCATATTTAATTATTTTCGAGATAGACACGATTAATGCTAATAAAATTATAGTATTACAAAATGCGGTCCCGTAGGGGCGTGCAGAGAGCTTTTATTTTCATCGTGCAAAACGTCTAATACGTGTCAATACCAACCATTACTTTTTTCTTTACTACTTACGAGTTTTTCCTTGAATATTTTTAAAAATGGATTCAAATCCATAGGTTGATAATTTGGTGTATAAGGCAATGATTATACCAAAAAATATGACCCCCTTGAAATTAAACTTGACGATTTCGAGCGTTCTCGAACATCATAACTTGTTCTAGTTTCTACATCATAAGACAGAAAACTTAGGTGGAAACTTTTCGGTAAACGGAAATTTCTTTCTCTAATATTAATTTTAATTTCAGGGCGAGAGGAAATTTCTACATAAGGACTAATCCCGAATCTCCATATTCGAAGACGTAACGGCAGCTGTTGCTGTAGTGGATCCGTTTGCAATCAGCAGCTAATGATGCAGAACGTAATATCAAAGAAAAAATTTGTACTTAGTTATAAATTTTACGTCAAAAGCTACTCAACAAAGCATGTTGTACTTAAAAAAAGATGACGTTTAGTTTTTATTGCATAGAAAAATGATTTTGATTATTGCTCTGTATTCTATAACTTGGACCACCTTGTACCCTATATCACATTTCGGTATTTTTGAGCCACATATCTTGCTAAAGTGTGGCAAGTATAACTTGAACAGCGGAAAGAATGCGGACAAAAAATTGGCGACGTTGTCGAGTAACTTTAATATTTTTTGAGAATTAATATTTATACCTATTATTTAGATAAACACATAATTTACTATACTCATTAACTCATTGAAAATAACTGGCAACTGAAACTTAACTATTACTTCAACTTTAATTCATAATCTATTTTACACATTATCAATTTAAATAAATTTGCGACATTTATATCTATTTGCCCGATACATCCGGCAACAGGTGCGTCAAGTTCCCCTCGTCCTCGTCACAAAGTGCATCAAGGCGATTGGCTGCAAGCCATTTTTCCTCGGTTCGCTCCTCAAACGTCGCTGTTCCAAATAAGTTTGCCACACTTTAACTAGTTTGGTTGGCCAAAAACTGATGTAGGTATCTTGTACTATTTTGTAGAGAAACTATACAGCTTACAAATAGCCGCGCGTTTGGAAGGTACAAGGGTAAATTGAACTGCCGATTTTAGAAAAGACTCATGCTTAGATGTGAAAATAGGTTTCTTATAAGATTTTCTTAGGGTTTCCCGTAAACTATGTAACGTTAAACAAAATATTTCTAGATTGGTAGCATTTTTAATTCTGTTTACATTATAACGCTATAATATTATTATTTAAAATCAGTACATAGTAGCCTATAAAAAACAACATGAATAGAAGAAAACTCCAAGTTCTATTTCATTATTTTCATAATTATTGGTTTTAAATATAAAATAACAAAATACCTACTCAATTTTCCTAATAATAAAGAACTCAACAACAAGACAAAGAATAATGTAAATGTATATAACTAATTTACGAAAGGAGGTTTTCAAAGAGTTCTCCTTGTTTTCAATGCACGTTTTGCATCCGACAAAATTGTTTCGAATCGGTTGTGAAAACAAAGAGTGTAAGATGTGTCACATTGTTTTTAGTAATGAATTGTACTTTCGGTGTGCTTTACTGGGCTCAGCCCTCCATTTTCAGATATTTTTTCAAACAAAAAAAAAAGCTAAGTTTATGCTGAACCTTAATGTTTAAAATAACTTGACGATCAGCCTCCCCATTTTTTTACTATATTTTCTCAAAAATTTAGTAACTTGTAATCTGCTTAAGTATGCTGAAATTTTGCATAAAAGGCTCGAGCACAAATGGACGGACTATGCTTATCCCGGAAAAAATGAGCGAAAGGAACCGCAATAGGAGCGTAGTATGTTGTTCGTTGCGAATACTGCCACTCAAGTGGCGCTTTAAAAAAATAACCAATTAAATTGAATACTGTTGCTCCCCGATGGGATTGAAGTACAAATACTGGGTATTTGTGAATGGTTTCTAGGAAAGATTGAATCGTTAGGAAATATGCAAGATTCGATTGTCGTACTGCATTTTTTAATTGTTTTTTTCTTGATTTTGGGTATGCCTTGGGTTATTTTGGATTAGTTTGGGTTAGTTTGGTTGCGTCCCCCCCCCCAGGTCCATGCGTGAAGTGAAATATTAAGGCATTCTAAAATAGTAAAATAACGCTCAATGACGGTTGCATACACTACATGTGAAGGTTTTCATGAGTTCATCGTGCTTCTGGCACGATATTAAAGGGGTGCAAAATTTAAAAAATTATAATGAACTACCGCGGGACGGCGACTGAAAACCGTATTTCAAGTTATAAGTCAATACGACACGACATCATGATTCTATGCTTTTCATACGTGCTAGCTGGCCTTGAGTGAGATTCTTATTGGCGCAGGTGTCGATCGCGGGCTGGGATTTCGTTTTTCAGGGAATTACAGAGGAGCGATTTTTAGCAAGGTCAGTTGCGCGACAAGGTCAGTTATCCGATCCGTCTTTGCCCGTTACCGGTACAGATTTTTTAGGTGGGCCTCATAAATTGGTCACAAGAGGCCCCACGATCTTATTGTTTTTTAACGATTTTAACGACTTTTAAGTGAAAAATTGGCGTGGCACCCCAAACGTTTTCCTTCACCCTCGCCTACGGAGGTCATTCCGAGAAGATGAAACACTTTTCCAACTTTTTACCTGTTAACCCTATCTTGCCCCTCCGTGGAGCAAATAGCAAATCATGGCTAGGCCCATGAGGGTACGCAGATCCTTGTAAAGGAACCACACGACAGAGGAGGGTTTAATTTATTCTGTGTAAAAAGTTACAGATGCTAGCGCCACCCTGGTACAATCTTTTGGCCAAGAAACCAAACGACACGCCAGAAAACATAAATTCCCAATTCATTTAACGGGAACCAGGCGAATGATTCCCGACAGGGTTGCGAACTCTAGAGAAATATTCATATTTTAGTGAAATTTTGCCACCTTTAGGAAAATAGGGAAACTGCTGTCCAGGGAAATTTGGGATGCTTTAAACTAGAACTTTTCAGCTCAGTGTCACTATTCTAGCGCCATCTGTACTCTTAACAGTTAACCACAAAATTTTACTATGAAAATGTTGTACGCACCTAAGCTTCGTAATCACGTCTCGTCTTGGGGGATTTCCTGGTTTTGACGGTTCTAATAATTAATAGCAAGGCATTTTTTTCATTTATATTTATCTGATTATTCACGAATCCTTGCCAATAACTTTCAGAATTAATTAAAAAATTTCCGTCTATTTAAATTTAGAGAAAAAATGTGAATCTAGGTAAATATCAAAGAGCGTGTAGGAAATTTTTCCTAAATTTGGTTGGCAACGCTGTGATTCCTAGGGTTGCCTGATTAGGGGATTTTCCCCAAGAGGGAAGAGATTTTTAAATGCCTAATGGGGAAATCGATCTGAATATGATTTGGTCTACAGGGTGGTTCGAATTCGAGCCTATGTATGGGGAACAAAACCGTAAGAGATACAGTGTCGGTCAAATTAGGGCAAAATTGCGCATTTAAGTGCCTAACAATATGCCGTTCAGAAAGTTTAAAAATTCCGAGTATTTCCGGAGATATCCGGAAAAACCGGAATATTGAAAAATCGTTTCATTTTTTTCCTGACCTTATTTAAAATCGGATTTCAAACTGAATTGCACTTTTGAATTTCCACTTTTTTCGCTTTATCCAATGGTGACATCCAGTTTGGATTCGACGTTTCGTCTTCAAGGCGTCATCATCAACTTATTTTTTTTAAATACGAACTTTATTTTTTAATCGTTTTCCAGATGATATTGGCGTTATTATATGTATATGTGTTTTTAATTTTTTTATTCTTTTTTTTTAATTTCCATTAAAATTTTTTTGTAATTATTCATTTTGTTTTGGAGTAAAATATAAACGAACTTGTTTACTTAATTTTAGTATTTTTTATTTTTATTGGAAATGATGGCTCCAATAATTTTCCACTCAACACAAAAAACAAAATAAAATATTCTTATATAATATATAAAAATTTCAAAATTAACTTAAACTATTTAAAGTTGCGCCAAAGCAAAATGAGTAATTTCAATTAAATAAAAATAAAATAAAAAAATAATAATAATAATAACACATATTCATATTGATAACGCGAATACCATCCGAAAAATCATAAAAAAAGTTCGAATTTAAAAAGAGAAAGTTGATGAGGACCACTTGAAGACGAAACGTCGGATATCCAACCATTGGATAGAGCGGACAAAGTAGCAATGCAAAAGTGCAACTCAATTTGAAATTTGTTTTTAAATAAGCCCGGGAAAATTTTGGTTTTCTCGGAATTTTAAAACATTCTAAACGGCGTATTGTGAGGCACCTAAGTGCGCAATTTTGCCCTAATTTGACTGATTCTGTATTTCTTACGGTTTTTGAGATCCCGATACCTAGATTCGGCCGGAGGCTGTCAAAACTCCTAATTAGGAATCAATTTGTCAATAATGATACATTTCAAAGATTAGCAGAATTTGAAAAAGTAATCCACATTCAAATGATTACCAATTTTATTTGATGCCTTATTTCATATTATTTTAATTTTTCTATAGGAACAGTCACATATAAATACAGACACACCGGGGGCATGCAATACCTCTCATAGTAAGTTTAAAAAAATGTTGTAAGAAACTTTTTTCGTATGTTTTATAAGAAAAAAAAGGGACTATTTTCAAAATCGACCAATGAGATATTTCATAGATAAACCGAAAATTGAACAAACAATATAGGGTATTTTTTTTATATTTTGCACCATATCTGGAGAGGTAGCAAAGGATCCCGCACTAATTACAATGAAAACCAGCATCGATAATATTGTTTGTGATTGCAGTATGTTAGAATCCTATCCCTACTCATAATATTTCCACAAAAATTTGGGGAGGTCACCGGTTACATTATTGAATAAAATTAGGGCTGCCTAAAGATACGCCACTGGAAAATATAAAAGATCACATTATATTACTTTACTTTAAATAAATTTTAGAAAAACATAAATAAAAGATGGGAATTTAGGTTATTTGGTTAAAAGGTATTTAACCTTAAGAAGATAGAATCATGCTTTGGAGTTTGCCGGCCCGCAAAGTATCTACATGATAGTCCAGATCATAGACCAGAAAAAGTGTAGCAATACAAGCATTTTTAAGATGATTAAATTAAATAAATAGATTTTCTCAAAAAAGTTCAAGTAACACATTGAATTGAGTATTACCAAAGAATATTATAGTACACAAAATTTTCTTTGGTATTACTTACTACCAACTATTTTTTCTAACTTATTGTAACGACTAAAAAATTAATAAAATATTGAAATATCTTTTTTACATATTCAGTGGATTAAAACAACTATCAGGGTGATTGAAAAGTAGGGTTAGTGACATATAGGTGTACCATATATTTAATATTAAATATATGAGGTGTACAGGGTGTCCCATTTTCGATGATATTACGGGGTATCTCACTTACGAGTAAAGATAGAGAGTTGCGGTTTTCGCAATACTGTGCTACTTTTTTGTGAAAAGAACGATGGTATAAACAAAATTTTCATAGCCCGCTTCGTTTGTGAGATACAGGGCGAAATTGAAAATAATGCATTTTGGGACCCCCCTCGTATCTCCGTTATCCTTTAACATATCGCAAAGCTAAAAACTTGCTCTTATATACTTTTTTACGTAGAACCCAGTGGCGTAGTCAGATTTTTGCTGTGAGCTGTCAATTTTGAGCTATAAATCAAACTTATGTTTTTTTAAATCGAACACCCCGTATATTTTTCTTTCGTTTGAATGGAAATTTTATAAGCTTTTCAAAAATATATAATACATGATATGTATTTTAAATAATAAGCCTAAAATTCATAATTTCACAAAATGTATCTCTATGACACTCTTGATGAGTATAGTATAAGCATTATCTTTTAAACAACGTTAAAAGTACTAGTAGTTAGAGATTATCAGAGCAATGGAATGGTAATTTTTTTATTGGCAAGACCTGTCAGTGGCAAAATTTATATTTTCTGTGTAATATTGTATTTTTTACGATGGTTGAAAACGAAAATTATGAATATGTTGAAAAATATGACATGTTAGTCTGCTTTATACAGAGCAATGAAAACTCCCGTAAAGCTTCTCAACTATTATTCAATATGTTTGTTTGAATATTTATTTACCTTTCGACTTATTTCGGTTTATATTTTATTTAAGTATCATTTTAATTTATGGATATTCTGAAAAAAAGACAACCTGGTCATTTAATGTTTTTCGGAATAAAGAGAACATGGAACGTTTATCCGGCCCCTACCAAAAACGTATAATAAGGAAAATCGCACTAAGGGCGGAGGCAACGTTCCTTGTTCTACCATTTTTTTTCTTGATTCCGGAAAACATTAAAAGATCAGGATGCCTTCTTTCGGAATATCTATAAATTAAAATGATACTTAAAAAAATAAACCCAAATAAGTCAAAAGGTAAATAAATATTCAAACAAACTTATTGGAATATAGCTGAGAAGCTTCACGGAAGTTTTCATTGCTCTGTATAAAGCAGACTAACATGTCATATTTTTCAAAATATTGATAATTTTAATTTTGAGCCATCATAAAAAATACAATATTACACAGAAAATATAAATTTTGCCACTGAAAGGTCTGGCCAATAAAAAATTACAATTCCATTGTTCTTAATAGTCTCTGCCTGCTAATACTTATACCGTTGGCGTTGTTTATAAGACAATGCTTATACTATACTCATCAAGAGTGTTGTATAGAGACACATTTTGTGAAATTATGGATTTTAGCCTTATTATTTAAAATACATATCATGTATTATATATTTTTATAAAGCTTATAAAATTTCCAGTCAGACGAAAGAAAAATATACAGGGTGTTACATTAAAAAATACAAGAGTGTCGTATCGAGACATATTTTGTGAAATTATGAATTTTAGGCTTATTATTTAAAATACATATAATGTATTATATATTTTTGTAAAGCTTACAACATTTCCAATCAAACGAAAGAGAAATATACAGGGTGTTCCATTAAAAAAAACATAAGTTTGATTTATAGCTAAAAATTGACAGCTCGCAGCAAAAATCTGATCACGCCACTGGATTCTACGTCAAAAACTGTATAAGAGCAATTTTTTAGCTTTGCGATATGTTAAAGGATAACGGAGATACGAGGGGGGTCCCAAAATGCATTATTTTCAATTTCGCCCTGTATCTCAGAAACGAAGCGGGCTATGAAAATTTTGTTTATACCATCGTTCTTTTCACAAAAAAGTAGCACGGTATTGCGAAAACCGCAACTCTCTAGCTTTACTCGTAAGTGAGATACCCCGTAATATCATCGAAAATGGGACACCCTGTACAGGTCATTCATTTTTCACCTATAATTAAAACGCACCTATAACGGTAATTAGCAATCGCGACAGGCTGTAACCATGCCCGGTAGAGAAGGTGAGCCGGTCTCTAAGCATTCAATATTTGAGGTAATCAGTAGGCCCAAACTCAATAGCCAGAACTAGCTACATACAGGAGAACGTTACTGAATTTGCTAACGGTTTGTATATATAACCCCATTCCTGATGAGGCAAAAGTCATTGCTTATATCGACAGCACCTATCTAAATATCAAAAAAGAAAACATTAAACTTCTCGCCAGACCTATAACTCCCAAAAAGGATATCACCTAGTCATGTGAAACCTATACTAATTGATGCGCCGTATGGATACATCCTGTTTGTATAATACTGGGTACTGAACCTATTTTTAAATTCTTTGATCACAAAATTTCTACTACACGTTTAATTCGCCTTCAAAATTATCTGACTTCACTTTAAATGCCTACATTTTTCCAATTAATGGGTGCTAGTTATTTTCATGTTTTAATTATGTTAGCGATATATAGGTTCGTTTAAATTATAAGTGAGTAACACATACAACTTGCGTCATGAGTACGACAAAAATGTGGAAAAACTTACTTGTTGAATAGATTGTTTTTATATTTCGTTTGGATAGAGGGGTTATAATTGATTCCTATTGAGACTTTTCGTCTAAATGCCCTGCATATATGACACTAAACCTACTTTTGAATCACCCTGTTAGTTATTTTAATCCACTGAATATTTAATCATATCAATATCAATTTTTCGTAATTTTTTTAGTCGTTAGTATAAGTTAGAATAAATAGTTCGATGTAACTAATATTCAATTCAATTTTAACTTCGGATTATCTCAAAAACTTTAACTTAAGCAACTCACTATGAGGTCAAAAGTGCAATGAAATAACGTAACTTAAACTATTTTGATTTTCTTTTTGTTGTTTTAATTATCTAAAACATGCTGTATTCGCACCCTTTTTCTGGTGCATGATTTGGACCATCCTGTAAGTAGATACTTTCCGGTCCTGCAAACTCTAACACATAATTCTATCGTCTAAAGGTATGTATTTTTAACCAAATAACTCAAATACACACTTTTTATTCATAGTTTTCTAAAATTTATTTGAAGAAAGTATTATAATGTGATTTTTTATATTTTCCAGTGGCGTATCTCTAGACAGCCCTAACTCAAAAATATGACCGGTGCGATTTTTTGTGGAAATATTATCAGTAGGGATAGGACTCTAACATACTACAATCTCAAACAATTTCACCGATCCTGGTTTTCAATGTAATTAGTGCTAGGTCGTTTGGTCAAATAATAGTTTGACCTTATCTTATAGAAATATTAAGTTAGTAGTTAGTAAGTTAGTAGTTTAGGTGAAAAAGTACAAAAAAAATGTAAAAAACTTTTTTTGTATCTTTTATAAGAAAAAAAATATTTTGTTTTCAAAATTGACCAATGAGATATTTCATAGATGCACCAAAAATGAGACACATATAATAGGGCTTTTTTTATTTTGCACCACATGTGGACACAAGCAGGGTTTTTCACGTATTATTTTATAAAAATATTGCAAAAAAACAAGTGAGCATCTGCTGTATTTTAAGGACACCCAATATATATCAATACATGTTTGAGTTCTAAGGAAGATTCTAGGCATGTTGCATATATAACGAGCTATATTTATCTCTAACAGTTTCTAAAATACTGAAAGCTGAAATTTGAAATGTTTGCAAATTTGAGAGGCCGATAATCTAAACGGCTAGACTTAGAAGGAAATGGTTTGCCTTTTCCTAACTTCTGTTTTCAAAATCTACTGTGTATCATCAACTTCAGGTTTTACTGGAAGTTTACATTTTATGGGTTTCGGGTACTTCCGATGAAATCGGTAGATAGCAGACGACCGATTACGAAAATCTAAGATGGAAGGACCGTTCCGTTCTAAGTTAAGTAGTCTATATTCTACAAATGTCAAAGACGCAAGCATTTTCAAATTTGAATGCCAATATTTTAAACGCAGTTAGGCATAGATATCGGATTTTATACAAAAAATATGTGTAGAATTTTCCATAGAATCCAATTGTTTTATTTGAAAAACAAAATATATATCAACATTTGACGTTTACGATGCTCATTTGTTTTTTTTTTAAGATATTTTTTATGATGAAAAATCCTGTTCATTTTGTAGCTAACATTTTTTGTAGCACCTCTATTTACCTCTAGTGCAAAATATTAAAAAACTTGCACATACAAATAATTGAATAGCAAAACGCTGATATTATTTCAGCGCTAGTTATCGTCTCACAATAATTCTAGTTGTATAGTTGCATTTTACAATTGCAATTTGGCATTGGAATTTGAAATTTTTAATTTAATTACAGAGCATTCAAAATAAATTCCTCTATAGTAGATCCATTATCCAAAACGTATGAGTAGGAAATTATTACAAGGGTGTCTCAATAGTAATAATTACTGCATGACCAATTGTTGGCCACAAAGTAACTATGATAGAGGAGACTGTTTGAACCAATAATTACTTAGGATTGCTTGTTTAAAAGGTACAAGTAAGAAGTAAGAATAAATATTTATTTTTAGAAATTGCCAATAATTTGAAAGCCGGTAAATATATCGAATTCAAAATTGGCACATTTATGTTTTTTTCCAACTGTTCAGATTCCTCCGAGAAGACGAATCATACAGGCTCGTAGATGATTAAAGATAATGTATTGCTGTAATGTATGTACCAGCACCACCCAATACAAAAGCAACTTAATGTATTCTGACCCATTTGTTCTGAGATATCCTGTAGAGCATATGAGACATCGGGTATATAGTTATGTTGTTGATCTGTTCTTAAAAGTCTAGGGCGGACTTTATTAATGACACCCAAAAACTTTTGGCACATGCCGATGTTTTCAATATACTTAGGTGCCACAGCGAAAGTTATTTCATATCAAGTATTTGTTTTGTATTTTTGTTCTTCTTTTGATCTTTGGTTACCTTTGTTAGATCTGTTGTGATTGGTACACTAATTCTGGTAATCATTTATTTTGTAAACCATTTAATTAATACAATGTAAGTTTCGATAGCTCACGAAAAATAGTGAAAACGTGTTTTTTTTTCATAAGTCGAAAAATGAGACATATACAACACCTTGAAATGTGCTTATGAAGCCACAATGCACATTAATTGTTACGTCATTCCATGCTTAGTATATCTATCGGAAGAGCGTCGTAGTGAA
>MU181952.1:291314-325939 GCA_016904865.1 Pissodes strobi
AGCCTTTAGGAAGCCATAAACGACATATTGCATGAATGCTACGAAGCCCTGCTTAGTTTTACGAAGCCCGAAGCGGGCTTCCTAAAAAAAATGGGGTAAAAAGCATTTTTGTGATAGTTATCGCCATCTAGGATTACTAAGAACATTTTACAAAGGTGCCTAAGTCTGTATACTATCGCATAGCACGTGTAGTTTCATCACTTTTGCGATAGAGCGCGCCATTTAACCTTTTTTACAAAATCTCACCTGGCTTCGTATGTTGGGATAACATCGCAACTTATACAGCGTTAGTTCATCATTGCCAACTATAGAGGCGCCCCAAATAAATCTGTATATACTTTTATACACTTTGAATATATATCAGGGATGATAAGAGCCAAATGTGTGTCATGTGATGTAAGAGGCCCCCAAATTTGGCATCAATGCTTTGCTTGAAACCGCACGATATATTACTTGTGCGATTCTTTCGTTTTCGTCATTATTATCCCATACAGCACGTCCAATTTAAATTACGTCTCTACAAGATATACACGTGAGAAACAAAATATGTTATGATGAAACTAATTGTTGATCTAGTACTGACGTACACATATGAGATACACCTATGTTTATGTTGATAGAATTATGTGACATAATGTTTAATAATTGTATACCGTATGCACTTAAGATTCTAAACATTTTTATATAACGTAAAGAAGGATCATTAGAATGTTGAAATTTGACGTCCGTACATGATACCTACAAGGTCTAAGTCATATCTATGTGTGATGCTTTATGCAATATTTGTACCTACTGCATACACCACGTAAAAGTGCGATATACACACATGATACAAAGAACGATATACACACTCTTTAGTTGTGTCTTATCGTATCTACCTTCTACCATTCAAGAAGCACGGCACAGTGCGCGCGCAATGCGTCAGCGTGAGCATACCGGGCATGTGTATCTCATGTGTATCCTCTTTCCTCTATAAAAGTGGGGTAGTACATCCACATCATATAGCAGCCATTGTTGTTTTATCATTTGGGAAGACGCGGAAGTGTGTGTGTCTCTGTGCACTTTGAAACGGATTATAAGGTATAGTAAAAATTGATAAAAACACTTTATTACTCCTAGGTACCATTAATATTGGAGCTACAATGTTTAATAATATTTATAACCCAAACTAACCCTATGCACCTAAGATTCTTAACATATTTATACAAAGTACAGATGGATCATTGGAATGTTATTGAAATTTAACGTCCATATATGTCCCTACATGATGCTTACAATGGTTTAATGTAATTTGTTGGATTTCTACCTAACATTTTTATGTACCTATAATAACGTAAAGTTAATTGGGTCGTTAGAATTTTGAAATTTAACGTTCGTACAGGATGCTGACAAAGTTTAAATCATTAGTGTGGTGATTATGACTTTAAGTAAAATTTTGTGTATACACCACGTAAAATTAATAGTACATTGTAATAACATACACTCTGCAGTTGTGTGCTGTCGTTTCTACATTCGAGGGAGATGGAACAATGCCAGCGCAGAGCGTTAGCATGCTGGCCATTTGTATCTCATGTGGTAGCAGGTAGTAGTCATTTTACCATTTGTAAAGTTCTGGGGTGGTATGCACTTTCTTATTATAGAATACCTAGGCGGTCATGGACATCCAGTAACGATTATCGCTACACTGATTTTTGATACAAAAATTTTCCTTTGATGCATGTCAATTTAAGGTTCTTTTTTTATCAAACCGTAACTGCCCAATTTTATTATTTCTGGAACACTTTAAATCAATAGAGTGTTAAAAATATATCACGGAAATAGCAAACCAGAGTCTTGTTCTTTATTTTTGTCTAATTTTGTAAAGGACAACGTGGAACTCGTAAATAATGGAATTATAGATTCAGGAATTACATATAAAATCGTAATGGATGCTTACATTTGCGATGCACCGGCACCGGCTCGTTCATATATAGCTCAAAGGCCACACTGGGTATGGATGCTGTAGGAAATGCACAATCAAAGGTCATTGGGTATCACGGCGTATAATGTTCTGCACATTTACTTTTATTAAATTAGAAAGTGAACATCATTCAGAGTATTTACAGTTACAATCATAACAATTGATCTTTTGTGCTCAGCTTATAGGTACTTTTTTGTATTATTGCAGTCACTTTATGAAAGACTCTTGTCCAATACCCAATTTGCCAAATTTGAGCTCCAAAACGACGTGGCGGTCTGCGAATGGTTACGACAAGCAACCAACCGACTGGAGGATTTTTTTTTGTTTCAAAAAACGAAGAATGGTGAAAAGAGAGCTGCTGAGCTGCAACAAAGGCTGGCAATGTATAGCATAAGATATATTTGCGTTTTTACTATGTTATTTGAATATTTTCAATACATTTTAATATTCTTGTAAAAGTTCTGTCATTTTCTAGTCTTTTCCTACTTCTACTTTCTGTTGCACCAATTGATAGCGTTCCGTAGTAGTAACTATATAAAGTGAGCGGCTAAAATATGGAACAAATTTGTTTCAAAATCAGGTATTGATTTTTTAGAAAAATGCTCCAACACGTCCATTATAGTTTTTTGTTCTGCTTTTTTGTTCTAAAAAGAAATTATGCAGGTTGTGTCAAAAAGCAGATTTGACATCAAACTTAATTTATTTTTAAATGGAACACTATTACTTAAATTCCAATTTTGAATTGTTCGTCAAATTCTACGTATAATTCATGTAGCATGAACCTATACTCCATATCTAACTGTTTTGGAGATATTGAAGTTGCCATCAATCGATAGGCTATTAAAAATTAAGACAGGAAAGTGCTACAGTATGCTACGTGAATTAGACATAGAATATGATGCAGAATTCAAAATTGGATTTTAAAAAATAGTGTTTCATTTAAAAAAAAATTGACATCAAATCTACTTTTTTGAAACACCCTGTATATTTTCTTTTTGATGCAAAAAAAAAACGGAAGAGAAATTATAATTGACGTGATCGAGCATTTTTCTAAAAAGTCAATACCTGATTTTTAAATGAATTTGTTCTATATTTTAGCCGCTCTTTGTATATTATGTGGAAAGAAAAAAAGAACAATTTTAAAGCAACTTTTCTCCAGACAGATACTTCAGGAAAATAAAAGTTTCGCTGCCCGCTCTTTCGTTCTCAAAAAACCATAATATTAATTATTTTTTTAAAATACCTGTTTTGAGAACGAATAAAGGTCAGGAGGCAAAACTTTTATTTTCCTGAAGTAGCTCATGAAAAATTGGTTTCTTTGACAGGGCGTAACATGGGGCGACGGAGCTACATATACACGGAATAGTATATTTACGTTCAAATTGAGAAGGACAAATGCCATGTGTAAGCAGAGTTTAAGCATAATACACAATCACTGTGCAGCCGATAACACACTGTGGATCACTTAAGTTGTGTATATGTAAATGGTATACTGTGGCTACATTGTGAGGCGGACGTTTAACCTTTGTGCATACGTGTGTACCTGAAATGTGTAAACGTAGCACATTTACATCGTAGAATTGTGCAACCCTGTGTCTGCATCTAGATACATCGTCACAATGCGAACACATCGTAATCTTGATTTGGTGTGCTGTATGGGATATTGCGTTCCCGCGCGCCTTTGTTCAAATCGTGTGTCTAGGTAGTTGGTAATATAAGGTTTTTTTACACTTTGGATATTTTTTTCAAAACACTTGAAAGCGGAAACTTAGATCATTATTACCCTGGAATTGATTGCCTTTGGCTCCACAAATGATTGAATTTGGTTTGAATTGTTATAGAGCCACTTCGGCCCCGGCTCAAGGATGTAAACTGCACAAGTGCAAGTTTAGTGACCCTAATGAAATGTGTACCTAATTTCTTCGATTCGGTATCTAGTCGGATACCGTTTTCAAGAAAAGCAAAAAACTAAAAATAAAAATGGTTAGCAAATACAATAAAACAGTAAAAAGCTCTTGCAGATTATCAGGCTTTAAACTGACTTTGACAAGATGACAATTGATCATTATATCATAACATTGATATGCATATAATTGCAAAAGTATTTTGTTCAGATTTTTGATTCGCGAGATGCATATAGACATATTCTTGGAATCCCTGAAAACTCTCCGAAACACGATGACTATCAAACATAATTAATTGCAATGAATTTTTCCCCTTAATTTCTTTCAAAGAGTCAAAGATGGCCCTAATTGGTAAATTTTTTGTTTAAACATTTTAAATGACAATAACTCAATAACGGTATTTAATTTGGATAATAATTTCGTAAATTTGATTTTTTTTAAATGTTAACATGCAATGTGACAGTTTCATAATTGACAGTAGTTTTGTTATTTAGGTAACTAGTGACGGAACGAAAAATTTTATGTGGTTGCAAAAGTTCTACATTAGTATATTGTGTAACTAGCAGGAAAAGCAAAACATTCCTGGACGACTGTGGTAATTGCTGGATGAGGCGCAGCCGAGGCCAGCAACTCAGGAGTCCAGGCATGGGCGTAGGCAGGGAGGGGCCAGGGGGGGCCATGGCCCCCCCTGGGAATTTAACCGACTCATGACTTTTGTGTAAAAATGGGGCGTGGCCGCCCAAAATTTTCCGCTGCAAGTGCCACTACTGCAGCCTTGTCTACGTCTGGTGAGAGCAGTTTGATTACGGGGAGTGACGCCCCCGCTATTCCGAGTTGCCACGCGATGTGGCCAATCAAATCACATCGTCCTAATCCAGGCTGGAGAACACCAAAGTACAAAGTCTGCAGGAGCTTATTACTGGGGAGTGATCCGACAAACCCGATTTTTACCCCTGTCAGACTAGGGACCACCAACGGAATGAGTCTGAGGCCAATGCTTCCAGTGGAAGCGGCCCTAGGTGGTAGATGCATACGCCTACTCGCATCGTCCGGTGAAAGGCCACCCCACTAGCACTGGGAAGCACTAAGTGGTTTTCCCAAATCACGTTCAGCTTCCACGCTGGTGATCCCGGGTTCCACAGTAGGAATATATGGACATTAATGGTGCTTCCAGGATCAAAATATTCCGGAAGTAAACTCCACTGCCATTCGGATCTACCAGCGCTGGGTGGCCCTGGGGGCCCTTCATTCCGCATTTCACAGATAGCAAAGATACCGAACCAATTTAGAATAGATTTCTGCAGCATAAGAGGCCTAAATACAAACATAAATTCGGTACACCAACATCTACAAGCAAATTGCACCACAAATACTAGCCCTTACAGAAACACAAATATGTTCTACAACAACAACAGTGAACTACCTCTATCCTGGTTACGACTTACATACCCGATTTAGACATAAGTTCGGAATATGCCTTTTCTCGGAACCGACCTCTCATGTCACCGCGAGGAAAGCCGTACTTGCACACCCGATTTAGACATAAGTTTGCAATATGCCTGTTTGTCCGAAGCGACCTTTCATGTCACCGCGAGGAAACACTCGAACCGAACAACCTTGACGTCATTTGGCTCAAGTTCACCGCCAAGGGTTTAACCAAGTTTATATGTTGTCTCTATCGCCCTCCGAGCGATAGAGCCTACCAAAGCGTTTTCTCAACACTAGCTACCACTTTTGACTCAATACAGGTCGATCACCCCAGTTCAGAAATAATTGTTCTGGGAGACTTCAATGCCCACAACACAAACTGGCTCAAACATCACAACAAAACCGACAACGAA
Source organism: Pissodes strobi (assembly GCA_016904865.1). Classification (NCBI taxonomy): domain Eukaryota; kingdom Metazoa; phylum Arthropoda; class Insecta; order Coleoptera; family Curculionidae; genus Pissodes; species Pissodes strobi. Next base: position 297,020 of record MU181952.1, read on the forward strand.
GGTAGAGGAGCTGAAGCATTTGTCATCAGCTGCGTGCTTACTCAACTTGTAGTCGAGCCAACTCGAATCTCAGAGAGGGGCAAGTTCGCCGCCCTCCTGGATCTTTTTCTAACCACCAATCCTGACCAGTACACAATTACAGTTGGTCCACCATTAGGTACTTCCGACCACAAACTTATTACAACAGTTTGTGAATTGGCATACAGAAGTATCCACAATTGCCTCGCAAAATCTGGCATTACAAATCTGCAAACTGGGATGATCTAAGGGAGTTCTACCTAGATTTTCCTTGGCTCGACGTCTGCTTTGGCACTGACGACCCGTCAGTCTGCTGCGAAGAGATCATGCAAGTAATCTCCTCAGGAATGGAAGCATACATCCCAAATTCCATCAAGTTACCATCAAAAGAAAAGCCCTGGTTCGACAGAAGATGCGAGAGAGTTGTAGGTAGGAAACAGCAAGCCTACAAGTACTGGCAGCAAAATCAGACCGCTGAAAATCGCAATTACTTTGTCGAAGCGAGAAATGAATGCAAACGTGTGATCGACGAAACTAAGGACAAACACAATCAAAGGATAAGGAATAAACTTTTGCAATGTTCCAGTGGTTCCAGGAATTTCTGGTCGGTAGCAAAGGCAGTAAGTAACAACTTTACAAAAACGTCTCTCCCACCTTTGACGGACGAACGTGGCATCACAGCGACTACAGCCAAAGAAAAAGCAAACATGCTCGCCAAAGTGTTTTCATCGCACTCTACCTTAGACGTCCCCCCCAGGCAAGACTCACCCCAACATATCGAACATCAACATGCCATGGCAGAAATTAAGTTTCATCACCGTGATATTCGTAAAATCCTTAAAGAACTAGATACGCAATCAGGACCGGACGGAATACCTGCCATCGTTCTAAAGAACTGCACCAACAAACTAACACCCGTTTTTTCCAGATTTTTTTCTCTTTCTTACGGAAAAGAGATTTACCCATCCTCTTGGACAGTCGCTCGAGTGCAACCTGTTCCAAAAAAGGCAAGAAAACCACGCCCTCAAATTATCGCCCAATTGCCTTGCTTCCAATAATCTCCAAAGTCATGGAACGTGTAGTCAACCAGCAACTACTCAAGTACCTCGAGAACAACAGAATAATCAGCGATCATCAATACGGCTTTCGCAAAGAGACATCGACCGGAGATACATTAGCTATGTCACTCATATATGGAGTAGGTCAATTGAAAACTACGGAGAGTCTAGAGCGATTACGTTGGATATTTCAAAGACATTCGACAGACTTTGGCATGACGGCTGCTCAACCAACTGCCGTCCTTCGGACTGCCAGCCTCTCTCTGCAGCTGGCTGGCCAGTTTCATTAAGAACAGATCCCTACACGTTGCAGTCGATGGACACATCTCGGACACATTCACCATCAACGCGGGCGTGCCTCAGGATGCAATACTTTCACCAACTCTGTTCCTCATCTATATTAATGACCTGCTGATCGAAACGAATAATCCTGTTTACAGTTTTGCAGATGACAGTACCCTTGTCTCCCACTTTAGATCAGAAAAACCCTTACCAGCGACTGAGACTCATCACCGCAGACAAGAGCAGATTACAGCAATTATTCAAGACCTGGAGAAAGTTCAAACTGGGGTGACCCAAATTTGGTCCAGTTCAATGCAGCAAAGACCCAAGCAGCAACGTTTACTAAGAGAGCCGATACAGCGGGCGCTGACATCATTATAGCTGGATCGACCAATCCTTCATCCTCGTCAATCGGACAGCTGGGTGTCTCGGTCAACAGCAATATGTTATGGCATGACCATGCTGCTAGCATCGCAAAATCAGCCTGCCAGAAGCTTGGTGCGCTATTTCGCAACAAAAAACTCTATACACCGTAGCAGTTGCTCTTGCTGTACAGAGCGCAATAAGGAATGTTGCTCACATATCTGGGGTGCCGCACCAAAGCATACCCTAAAGCTACCTGGATTCCATTCAAAAGAGAGCTTTGCATCTCGTCAGCGACCCGGAATCTGGATAGGTTGGAACACCGCAGACATGTGGCCGAGATGTCCCTGTTTTACAGACACTTTCACGGCAGATGTTCCCAGGATTTCGTCCGCATCATCCCGTCCCCGGCAACTCCTGTCAGACAGTCACGACAGACGGCAAGAGTGCATCAGTTCGTCCTACAACTAGAAACACCTAGAACATCACTTTACAAGAACTCCTTTGTCTGGCGCACTGCATCACTGTGGAACTCACTTCCAGGACATCTGTTTCCCACTAATTACTACCTACAACTATTCAAGAACCGTGTCAATCAACATCTTCGCACACACACCGCTCGTCGAGCGCCATAGGATCTCCCTTTAGTGTATGTGCCACTGTCATAAAAAAAAAACGAATAAAATATACGCGAATCATGACCTAGGCCATGTCTGTCATATTTAAACACCTTGTTTGTCAGATCTGACGTTTATTAAAAGCAAGATTTAGCTGTGGTTTCCCTAGTTACGTAATAAACTCCAAGCTCGGTCGATACAAAACTTTATATTATCAGCGAATATTAACTACGATGAGAAGATTCACTCTACGCGGCGGCACGTCAACGGTATGTCTCCTTCCCCGCGCGAAAACTAGCATGATACTGGCATGTGACCTTTGGACCCGGCGCACACTGGGCGAATTTCTAGGAAAGCTGGCCATAATAAGGTTTACCAGAAATAAGACATAAAAGTTATTAAGTATTACACGTTTAATATATCGTGTTTTAGACAAATAATTGTTGAATTTTTTCATCTATATTTATATATAGGGAGTATTAATTATCACTAACAATAAAAATCATGTATAAAAATCATTTGTATGTTCTTAAATCGTTTTAAAAAGTGATTTTGAAAATTAAAGGCTCCTTCGTTGTAAAAAAAAGAGTTTTAAATTTTTAATTCGATGATCCAAATTTTGTTTTTGCAACGGTTAATTCAGGAGTCTCACGAGGAAAATGAATGTTAAGCGGACGACAGAAACGCGTTGATGAGGGCCCGCAATTTTGCCATAGATGTATTTCAGAGTTATCGCTATTTTTGAAAATTAATCTAATAGGGACGAAACTAGTAAAAAATATAGAAGCATCAGTGCAGCTGTTGTTCAAAAACACTTGCTTATATTCTGACTATCCCAAGGTAATATCAAAGCCATATTTACAAATTAAAACTAAATTATAAATTTTTATGTGCTGATTCAGCCAAAGTATTTATTACCTCTTTTTATAATAACATCAGTCTTGCATCAGCAATAATGATTCTACCGAAATTTCAGCTTCAGTTTCACTTACTACAATATTATGAGATTAGGGGTGGGCGACAATAATCGATTATTCGATTCACTTTTAAGAAATTACCGGTTAATCGACTTATCGATTAATATTTCAGAAAATATCGATAATTATTATTTCGATTATTCAGTTATTTGCTAAAATATTAAGCGTTTAATCGATTATTCAATTTCTTGCCCACCCGTACCGATGACTTTACAACAGATATAGCTTTTAAAATTCCACTTTAATAATGCGTTGCGTTAAGGGTAATTTAAATGACATTTGAAAATACTTTCAGTACAACATATGAAGCAAAAAAAAACAGAGAAACGTAAATGCTCAAACAAGACAGCAGCAGGGAAAACTGCGCACGTTACAAATTTAGCCAATAAGGGATCCTCATTTCGACGTGCCATTTTCTGATAATCTGGCTTCAGTTGTTGCACAATTAGGTATAACAGCAACACATATCCTCAACGGAGTGTTAGCACGTTAGCAGTATAATACATCAGTCTTTATCTTTTTATTATGTATTTGGGCAAAACTATATGATAAGAAGGATCACTTTCCGCGGCGGCATGTCAACGGTGTGTCTCCTTCCCCGCGCGAACACTAGCAGAATATCGGCAGGCCATGATACAAATAAAACAATCATGTTGGCAGGCGACCTTTGACGCGGCGGCTATAGACCAGCTCATCCTTTTGTCAGATTAATTTTCACGCCTAAATTCTATAGTCGAGTCAATATTCGATATAAGATAATATCGCTATTTTTTAGTTGTATTGTATTACAAAATAGGAATGAAATATACAGTAAAAATATTGTGCGAAACCTTTAACCAATTTTAAAATCACCCAAACCGCCAAAATTTAATTATATATTAAAAGATGGGGCAAATTCGAGCAACATTTTCTTCTTGATGTCTTTTATCAGAATATTAGTATTCGGAAATATGGTGAAATCATTAACACAAAATCAAAATCTTTTAAATATTAGTTATTACATACCTTGAGTATTGTTATCAATAATAACTAATTAAAAACGTTAACAGATTTTTGAAACAGCCAGTTGAATACAACCTTTATCAAAATATTTATTTGGTGATAATAATAAAAAAAAACCATAACGTAAGTTTGACAGGGCGCTGCAAACAATTCAGAAGATAATTGTGTTTTTCCAAAGCCAAATAGAGTATTAGAGTGCTATAAATAATTTCGTCACAAATTTGATCAAATATACCGCAAACGAAAATATCGTTTATGGCCAGCTTTTATTTAAATTCAACCTGTGTGCGGTGGAGTTCGCTGATCGTTACCAGGCAACGAAGAAAATCAACGACGATTCCTTTGTAGCGCTTTCTGGCCATTAAGTGGGCCTTCTTGTCGTAGTTAATATTCGCTGATATTATGTTGAGTTTAAATTTAAAACAGCCTTTTTATTTAGAGTAATATTTGGCTCTATTTTTATAAATACGTATTATAATTAATTCCGATAGGATAAAAAATAGTATGTGCAACTCGTAGGAAAAGCACATTCCTGGACTCCTGTGTTGCTAGCCTCGGTTGCGCAATTACCACAATCGTCCAGGAATGTTTTGCTTTTCCTCCTAGTTACACAATATACTATTAGTTGATTTTGAACATTTTTTTTAATTTAGTTTATTATTTTCATATAGTTATATTTTCAAAATTAGAAAAGAATCATTATCTATTTTGTGCAATTTGTATTCTTGTGCAAGATCTTGCTACGCTCGCCCCGCAAAAAATCATTCTTTACATAAAGTAACTGGTTACATAAATAGCTATTTTACCATTACCTACACTACCTACAGTATTAAAAGCGATTTTATTTTAGTTTTATTCTATATGATAAACTGATTTTTGATTACACAGTTTTTAAAAATCTATATACCTACATAGTGTCGAACAATGCATCGATATCGCAATATAGGCTGAAAATAGAAAAATTTTTACTTTTCAAAAAAGTAAAACCTGAAAATATGCTTGCCAGTACAGGGCGTTCAGAAATATACAAGATTTTGTTAAGAAAGTCTGTTTATTCGATTCTCGAGTTTGATTAAATCGCGTGCCCACCCTGGTTAAGAATGTATATCTCTCGCAATTATAAATTTACGACCTCAATCTACCTCTCAATTATTAATTTTATGGTTTCTTTAAATAGGCAGAGTTTCCTATCAAACTTTCAAACAAGCTCGCAAATGTGAACTAGAAGTGATACTACTGTCTTATTTTTTTTTAATCATCAAATACCAACGACTCCAAAGTTTAATTAATTTGGATAAAATAAGACGAACTTTGGAAAATAGGGCAAGTTTTAACAAAATTTATATGATTTTTCATACTTTTTTGTTTAAATAAAAGCTTAAATCGAAATGAAATTTAAATCTTGTCAAAACTACTATACAACTATATTTACGACACATTGAGATGTAACAGGATGACTCAGGTGAATTATCATAAATCTTATCTGTACAATAATTTATTTGACAGTTGAAATTCGAAGAGGAGCACTGTCTGTTCAGATGTAGATATTTTATTTTACCTCTATTACAGTATGTAATTTTATTTTAGTCCTATTACCTGGAATTACTATTAGTTACGTAGTTTTCAATCTGTTTTCCTGATAAACTAAACCTGCATCAGTTCTTGGAATAAAATAACAGTAAAATAATTGTCAAATATAATATATTCCTTATTGTCATATAATACTAACTAAAACGGAGTTTTATCCACAATACCGAAACAGAATTATTGCACTCGACGCGCGTTTAATTTGACTGAACACTGTATTTCTTACGATTTTCGAGATCCCCATACATAGATTCGAATTCGAGCCACCCTGTAGGTACACGTGATAGAAATGAATACTTCTTTGTCGATTCCATAAGAGAGAAAGAGTGTGATCCCGGATCCCCCATCTAACGTGGTTAGTTTCACTTAATCTCAACTTATTTTAGTCATTTGAGTCGCTTCCGATACGTTATATAATCAATTTTAATAGATCTGGTTAATCGTCTAATCAACTTTCGGCTAGTTTTACTTAGTGCCAACTAATCATCTTTCGATTAGTTTCACTTAGTCTCAACTTATTTTACTTATTTCAGTCGGTTCCGATAGCTTATAATGAATTTTAATAGGCTTAGCTAGTCGCCCAATCAAATTTCGGTTCGTTTCACTTAGTTTCAACTTATTTTAGTCATTTGAAACGGTTGCGATACGTTATAATCAATTTTTTGGTTAGTCGTCCAATTAACCTTTGGTTAATTTCACTTAGTCTCAACTTATTTTAGTCATTTGTTCGGTTATAATACGTTATAATCAATTTTAATAGATTTGGTTAGTTTTGGCTAGTCGCCCAATCAACTCTCGGTTAGTTTCACTTAGTGCCAACTTATTTGAGTTGGTTTTGATACGTTATAATCAATTTTTATAGATTTTGTTAGTCATCTAATCATCTTCCGATTAATGTCACTTAATCTCAACTTATTTTACTTATTTCAGTCGGTTACAATACGTTATAATCAAATTTAATAGATTTGGTTAGTTTTGGCTAATCGTCCAATCAACTTTCGCCTAGTTTCAGTCAACTCATAGAGATTCAAAAAAATGCACCTAAACAAAGCACGGTCAAAGCGACTCGTCAGGCTCCTGATAAACATTAATAAAAAATTTCGTTTAAACGCGCCGAAAGAAGTTTTCACTTCAAAATTTGTGTGTGCTTAAGACCACACGATAGAAGTGAAAATTTCGACAAGGGGTCATCGTATGTCAGAATTTCGATCCGAGCCTTCATTGCAGAGGTACGGGCGAAAAACGGTTTTTCTCCCAAAATCCCCCCCCCCCCCCCTAAAATTAGAGCCACGGTCCCTCTCGTATGGTCTAAGGTGGCCCCTCATGGGGCGCATCCACCATAAAAATTTCGACCCCGTACCTCTTCCCGTTCTCCCGAAATTAATTATTGCAGTATTTCCTTCTCCCCCCCCCCTCCCCTGGCCAAACGAGGGGAGGGTACGGAGTCCCGTTTCCATTCAGGATCTTCTTTTTTACCCCGGTTACATCCCCTGAAAATTTCAGCCCTCTACCTATACGGGAATATGCCAGTTGAAGGAGGGTGACGCGTGACGTTACATATCCGAGCGTGACGTCTCGGACTCATTCAACCCCCACAAAAAAAACGCAAAATGCACCTAAAGAAGTTTTCACTTCAATAAGAGTTTTTATAGGTTTCATAACAGCATAGCAATCGAGAATGTTTTTAAGCAAAAAAAAATTGGGATGTGGCGACAGAAGTGAAAACATCAAGAAGCGTGGTCAGAGTTTGTCAGAATTTCGATCCGAGCCTTCGTTGCAGAGATACGGGCGAAAAACGGTTTTCCCCCAAAATCCTCCCTTAAATTAGAGCTCCGGTCCCCTCAGTACGGTCTAATGTCGACCCCGTACCTCCTCCGATTCTCTCGAAATTAATTATTTAAGTTTTTCTTTCTTCCCCTCCCCTGGCCAAACGGGGGTGGGTACGGGGTCCCATTTTCGTCCAGGTTTTTCTTTTTACCCCGGCTACATCCCCTGAAAATTTCATCCCTCTACCTATACGGGAACATGCCAGTAGAAGGAGCGTTACGTTACATATTCGAGCGTGACGCGTGACGGCTCGGCGGTCTCATTCAACTCCCACAAAAAAAACGCAAAACGCCCCTAAAGAAGTTTTCACTTCAAAAATAATATTAATATTTTCAAAGAACTAAGTAAATAAAATTGGTGGAACTTCACAACACAAAGTAATTTATCTAGGTTCATCCAAAGATTTTTTGCTTACAAATGTAACTTTGTTAACACATACCTACTCCTAACAAAAAGTAGAATTTTTGTCATACTTAAAACGTACTACATCCATTAAATTGTATCGTACGACTATGAATCACTTATGATAAATTTATTTAAGAAGTAATTTAGCTAATTAGAACGAAATCAAAAATAAATTTAAATAGGAAATCACAGATAATAGCTTATCAAACATACCTTGGCGAAATGGGGAAAAATAGAATAGATCTATTCCACCTCTTTGTGGCTTCTATCATATCAATCGGATTGAACAGATTCCATTAAGGAAATGTTGTCATCTGAATCTAAAGTGTCATGTATACCATTGTTTCCTTTTTTTCAAACTGTCCTGCTTTTTTTGCTTTAAATTATTTTTTCTCGCTCCTCTTACCTTTCCTTTCAGCTTCTTTTATCACTTGCTCTTTTTTCTGTAATATTCAATCATTTGTGATGATGTAACAACGGCTGATATTTTTTGTTTTCGGCGTTTAGATTTGAATTTTTGCTTTGATTCAGGGAAAAGAGGTGCTCTTTTAAATGGGGAAGGTAATAAATCTGATTTTGAATATGGCGGAGAATACGGTTTCGGAAGGAATTCAGAAAATTTGCTAGTATCATCTTGCTTAGCAAGAGTGGTGTAAACTCAAATTGAAAGTTTGGATTTTGATGGATCCATATTTCCTATATTATTATTTTCCTCTTCAGACATTTCAAGACGGGTTTCTGTTCCTCTTTTAATTTTGCATGATAAACTACCCTTTCATTCTCTTTGTTGCTTGAACGCAAGTGCTGAGTTCTGAAATTTAATAACTTACGAATTAAGACTACCAATATTTTAATTTATATAAAGTTTTTTTTATAAGAGTAACAAGAAATGATCTTAGCACTTTGTATGTCTCATTTGCTCTACTTGTTTCCACCGATAATCACCGATTATTTATGATTCTGTATATTTTGGAATCATGTCATAGTAGCTGGTTTCAACACGTTCCTTGCTTACTTCGTTTTCTGCACCTTCATCTGTTTCTGACGTATATTCTCCATTAACTTATTTTTCTTCAACGTTTCTATTTTTCTCAGGAAGTGTAATAAGAATCTTCCTTAAAACATTAACAATACGTTGTAGTTTGTATAAACGAAAAAAAAACAATCTTCATTATTACTCGAAGTTCCTTTACTCTACTAGTTGAAGCGTTCCAGATTCCATCTTTGATAGATCCGTCCCAGTTTTCTTTCTTATTTTGAAGAAAAAGTTCAGTTTTGGTCTTTCAATTTCTTTTTTTAAAAACATAGCAACAATTTATCATCAAATGAGAATATTATTTCTAGCAGAGGTAATGCTCAGGCCTAACTATGATTCGTTTATTTTATGTTTGATCAAGTAAACGCCGGCTTAAAATAATCTAAACATAAACACAAGTTCCATTAATAACTAATTTATTCAAATGTTCGACCTGGGGTGTCGAATATTGGAACCAGTGACTGTAGGCAATTGATTCTTATACTGTTATTGAAACTGAATAAGATTCAAACGAGAATAACAACATACTTCTTTTAGTATATTTTGATGTTGACAATTAGAACATTATTACTTATAGATTCCAAAAGTTGCTATAAACATTCATTAAATAAACATCAATAAATCAGATGTGTCCAAGCAATGGCTTAAAACTTATCTCATATACATTTCGTCTAAAAATATGTTAATTTAAAGAAGAAAAAAAGTTGGCTTACCGCTAGTGGTTATTAACAAAAGTATTAAATTTTCACATGCTCACTTGACGTCAATACTGCAAGGCGCTTTCGGTTCGCAGAAAATGTAAACTAAATTCTAATGGCTTATTTTTAGGGTGTGAATTTCGTAATGTCGATTACTGGTTAGTTGTCGATGACTGCTGCATTTACCTAAACAATTATTATAAAAATGATAAACAATATTATTATAAATCACGTTTATAATAATAAATAATTAGCAGTTGTTTGGGCGGATCAGGCACAGCTATTTCATTTAAATACCTACACCTTAACCGATATAGTTACTTACACTGCGATGTTAAATATAGATAAATAAAGTACAGGTGGGCAAGAATTATTGTCTTTAATCATTTCTATTTACACTTCATCAATTTCGGTTGTTGACTACTAGTATTAACCTTTTGAATGTTAAACAATATCAACGCCTAATAAACTATTGGTTACTTGTATAAAAAGTATTGATTTTTGGCAAAATACACGTATATGTGATGAAATTTTATTATCTGTTTCCTTGCGCTCTTTTTTTATGGCTCTGGAAAGATTCCAACTGGCCAGCATCTCACTTTTTATTAGTCTTTGACATAAAGTTTACTAAAATTTACATTACATGTATTTTCCTTCTCCCCTGTTATCGACATACCATATTCAAACTTATAAACTAATACATACACTTTTTGTTTTTGTATTTATTTGTTTTTGACTTTTTTTTTAATTTCTGAATTTCTTTGAGGGTTGGTGTGAAATTTTGGAAGACATGAGTCACCATGTTCTTATAATGAGGTATTTTAATATTGATTGATTATCAAAACGAGGGAGGCAGTCTGATTAACTTGATTATTTCCAATAATAAAACAAGTAATATAGAATATCACGTTGTAGAAACACCTCGCATTACGTATCATTATATCATACACACTCAGATGGGATGGGCTTAGGTTCAGTGTGCACAGATAATATTATTATATATAAAAGAGGTAGAGTAGAGATAAACTTAATAATGAACTCTCAAGAATCTAGAAGCAGATAAAATTATTATACGAAAATATAAAGAATGGTAGGGTAAAAAATGCAATTAAACAGTGTGATGGTAGTTCTAAAACTTTTAAATGAAATCAATAATTCCAAACGAGGAATGTCAAAAAATGTAGCAATAAAGTAGTTAAAATCGTTAGACAAAAACACATTTTTATCAAGAAAAAACTGACATATCAGAAAAGGATCCCAAACAACTGTGAGAAAGCCTAGGGCAACTGATCTAAGATAAAATTAAAAATAATATCATTTTATAATAGTAGAGATTGCGAATGAAATTTTTACTAGCCCTATGACGTAAGAAAATAATCTAAATAATTATGTTATTATTGGTTTTATTATTATTATTATTATTATTATTATTATTATTATTATTATTATTATTATTATTACTATTATTATTATTATTATTATTATTATTATTATTATTATTATTATTATTATTATTATTATAATAGATAGGGTAGAAGCACCAGTAAATGAACGGCACCAGTAAATAAATAATTTGGAACTAATTCGCGATTATTAAGATTATGTCGCATCTACCCCACAGAGGTTTGCTATGTGATTCTTAACTCTGTCTCTATTTGTCGAAAGCGTCGGTTAGTAGTTCAGTTCCAGTGAATGATCGGTAGAGACGTGTTTGTGGCAGCTGATTTGTTGATAGTTGTTAGAGATAAAGACCTAATAAGGAACCATGTAAGTGAAAATAACAGTTAATAAGGTTTCTGCACTCCTAAGTTTTAAAATTATTGAATATCTAAGGCGAATATTTATATTTTAAGGTATTTACTAGTCTACATAACCTCTAGACTTTGTGTAATGGCGGAAAAAATAACATAAACATAAACGTTCATTCACTGATTACCTTGCACTCCAGTGAATAAACAAATTGTTCATTCACTGGGTCAGGCAGCCTGACCCAGTGAATGAACAATGTCAGGCTAGGATTACACCTATAATATCATTATATACCTTAAATAAAGCAAACCTAAGTGCAGATTAAAATTTTCTGCTTGGAATATTTATTTAATGGCCCTGTCCGATAAATGAACGACCTTTAAGTTGCCGTTCATTTATTAGATCAGGCTGTTTTAGTTAATGAACTTGCAAACTTAAATATAAAATATTAAATATGACTATAATTTTAAGATTTAAGCTTATAATAGCATTTTTCTTGAATTTCTTGACAGATCAAAGGATGATGAAGTATATCAGATTTCAGTATTCTGAAGAAGACCTTCAAGAGGCACTGCAAATGATAAATCAGAAAACACTATCGATTAGTGGTGCAAGTAGAAGCTATGGAATACCAAAAAGCACACTCTTTAACAAATCAAAAGGAAAGGTCCCTTTCGTCCGAAAAATGGACCCAACCCCAATTTTAACGGCCGATGAAGAAAATCTTTTAGAAAATTGGATTCTGTCAAAAGCAATTCTTGGATTTCCCATGCATGATCATGAAGTGAAGTACTCTGTCCAACGAGTTTTAAAGACAAGCCAAAGAGAAAATCCATTTGTTGATGACAGGCCGCAAGTGGCCAAAATTATTTTTACAAAGACATCCAAAAATATCCATTCGAAATACTGAAATCATATCTTAGTCTCCACCATCAGTTACAGAAGCGGCTATTACAGGTTGGTTCCAGGATTCACATAATTATTTACAGACTGAAAATTGCACGGACATACTAAACAATCCAACTAGAATTTTTAATGCAGATGAATCCGGGCTTCAGACTTGTCCTAAGAGTGGCAAAGTGTTGGGTCCAAAAAATTACCGAAATTTCTACGAAATCGCAAGTGGTACGGAAAAGAAATGAACTACTGTACTTTGTCTGCCTCAGGGGCAACTATTCCCCCTATGTTTGTATACCTTTGTAGTACCCTCGTAGATGAACTCAAAGCATACCGATTATTTGCAACAATGTAATCTATCTTTGTTTCAGAAACAGTGCTGTTTTTGTTGACTTGAATTCTAGTTGGGTCCCCCAAGGTAACCCCTAAATTAAAGCTATCTAATACGTCACAGAGCAGTGTCCTGGCCATGGAATGTCTCAGAAAGTTTATATTAAAGTCACCACACATGTATATGGCATTGTTATTTTTACAGAATTGCTCGAGCCTGGTTAAACAAGAGACATATAGCGCTGACCGTTCCTGAAGATTGGGGCATTGGACGTTCTGACAGCGGATGGATGACGAGTGCGACTTTTTATGAGTTCATTGCAAACATTTTTTCTCCGTGGCTAGACGAACACAAAGTAAAGCGTCCGGTTTTGTTCTTGATTGATGACCATAAGTTACACATAAATATGGAATGATATAATTCTTTTGTACCAAATCAAATTATATTGTACTGCCTTAACATTTGAAGCATCTAAGTTGCCAGAAAAAGAAAATAGACAAATTAATATAGGTTCTTACGTAATTGTCAAATACCAAACGAAGTACTTTCCCGGAATAGTCGTTAATATAAAAGAGAATGAATATGAGGTCAAGTCAAGACTATGACTCCACTTATTAGCTCCAATTTATTTAAATGGCCGAATCCAAAAGATCATATCTGGTACAAAAAAAATCAGATTATGATGGAAGAAATTGCAGCAGCTATTCTGAAAAATCTGGGATGTTTCGAATGTCAGGAAATTGGCAAATATAAATAATCTTAGTACCTACTATAATAGTTACATATTTGTATTTCGTTTATTTTTGCAATATATTTTTTAGTAAATTCTATAATAGTTTACCTGTTTTTCTATATAGGTACTTTCTCAGTTCATTTACTAGACTAGGGTCGTTTATTTACTGGTAATGAGGGTTCATTCACTAGAACAGGGGGGTTGTTTACTGGTATTTAGTGTTCATTTACTGGGATTTTCTGAATAAATTACCCTTTAATTTTTATTTTGTTGCATGCCATTATAAATCCTTTCATTTATTAATAACATTGGATATTTAAGTATTTTAGCATTATATAGAAATTTAAATTACGTAAATATTGGTTGTGGTATAATTATAGTGAACACTCAAAGATAAAGAAGGCCTTAATCGTTTATTCACTGGTGCTTCTACCCTACTAATGATTTTTGTAACAGTTTTTTTCTTGCCGAACAAAGGAAGTTCTGATTATGTCACAGTAGAATTTATTAAAATAATTACAATTCACAATATCAAGGGGTGAAGCGACGATTGAAAATTAATATGATATATAACGAGCTAACCGAGTTAATTACTTTTAATGATAGTTTAATAGTAAATCAGGCAGGATTTAGAAATGAACATAACTCTGAAACATCACCTCAAAATATACTTTATGATTAGAAAAATCTTTTACTATGTTGTGGTGGCCTAGTGTTTGGATTGACAACCCAGGTTTGAAACTTTAAACAGAAATATATTAATAAAACACTACATGGTGATTTAATTGTCGGTAAGGCACTTGATTGGTTGGAGGAATACCTTGATAATAGGGAACAAAAATCGGTCGTAATATGTCAACGGAATAATAAATAGTTATTGCGTCCCTCAAGATAGTATTGGTCTCTTATTGTCCTTGCTGAATATTTATTAGGTTTCAAAAGACCTTAAAAATGTACTAGACCAAATTACCTTGAAACTTCAGCAAGTGCATGCAGTTATGGTTTGATAAGCATAATTTAAAACTGAATGTTAAGAAACCAAAATTTAAGCTAATTGAAATACCGGTTACCAGAATTAATATCAATATAATCGGAATATTAGAATAGGTACAGACTGGATAAAAGTAGTTACACCAGTCAAGTACTTGGGTTTTATAATTGATAATTCTGTGCATTTAGAGGACATAATATTCTGTACCTGTATATTATTAACAAAATATCAAGGCTTGTTAATTTTCTATCAAGAGTGTCCACATCACTATCAGAGTGGACTAAAATTACAATTCTAATACACTGATTTTTACCACTATAGTAGAAGAATATTTTACATGGCCAACCAAAATAATATTAGCCGTCTCCAAAAATTACGAAATAGGGTTATGCGTATAATATTGAAGAAAGGAAGAGCCACTGATGTGTTGGAAAAATTAAATTGGCTCTCTGTCGTAAAGTACATTAAGTATCAAACCAAGAGGTTTGTATGCAAAATAAATAACGAACTGAAATCAGACTATTTGACAAGCAAATTGATTACGAATAGAGCTTCAAGAAGTAGATATAATTTTTATGCTACAAAACTCTGTATCGCAAGGGGCTAATAAAATTTAATGTCTTGCCTACAGCTCTTAAGAGTTTACCATCTCTTAGAATTTTTAAGGAGAGGCCAATGAGTACTTTCGGGGAGAAAGATGCATTTAAACAATTAAACAATTCAATGTTGCATATTCTCTGTAGCTGCATGATGTCACTTTTGTAAGGGATTCGTTTATATTAACTTTAATTATGTAACATTGTACTATAATATTTGTATTAGACTGGCCTAAATAAAAAGATTTATTATTATGGCTTACTTTCGTCATCTTACGAAATAAATATTCCAATAAGAATAGTATGATTAGATATAGCCAGTTATATAACTATTACTGTTCCATATAACTAATTGCTTTTTAGTAATAATCCCGAGACTTCCAAAATTATTATTCCACATGATGATGTTTCCTTGACCGAATCAGGAATCGATTTTTCTCTTAAGACTATTATATTTTTTCACGGATTTTTGGAGTCATACCAATCAGACGATGCACAGTCTATAAAAAACGGTAAGTGACATTTTCAAAATAAATTATACAGTGTGTTTGGTGTAAGAACGCTAAAGGTAAGACGGGATATTAAACAGTAACTTTTAGCCAGAAGAAATTAAGTAATAGTACTGATCCAATTTATGTCGAGTAAAACCAAATTGTTTCTTTCTTAATAAATAAAACGATAAAAGAAAGAATAAGAAAGCATGTGAACGCAATGAGACTTAAACGAAAGTCGTCTAAGTGAAAACAAGTCATATTTGGTATATACTCGGTAAATGTGCATTTTCTTTAAAACTTTATATCTTATGTCCCAACTTTGTGTGTGGTATTATAATATAGAAAGTATATTTTGTTCGTATTATATACATACACCCGTCTCCTAAATTCTTATGGTTGTTGCCAATAATGCTTGTATTGATTGATACAAAACCTTTTCACTGCGATGTTAGAAGTTCGCGATAAAGTTTTGTCCAAATATCTAGCCACTGCTATACCCTTCATATGCTTCTGTCAAAGTATAAGAAAAAAGTTTAATGTCGATCCGAAGTTCAAGCAGAAATTTTCAGGGTCTTCGACATAAAACTTACTTTTCGAGCACTCTCCTGTCTGCCTTTTCTTTTCATAATGGCGAAAAAATAATTTTGGGTGTCTTCCCTATTCGCTTTCAATAATAACTCACACATGATAAATTTAGATCGATAAAGTGGCATACTACCTATTACATATTACATCACCTAATAAACACTTTCGTTACATGATATTTTTGACATTTTACATTACAATATTATATCTTTGACATTTTTAAATAACCCAAGTGACATTATCGCTTCTCATCACCATTTTTTCATATTGTTCTGTTTAAGATTAAAATCCTTAATTATTTTAAATTCTGAAAATAGGCTAAAAAATAAAGGATATACGAACAGTTGTTTTATTTTTCTAGTTGACCGTGACATGCGACAGTTCCATAAACCATTTATCAATTGCCCATTGGAAGTTTTTAAGTACGGCATGAAATTGATTTTAAACAGACTATATATTTGTGATGTGGTTGTTCACCTCCGGTTCATTACTGACTGGATGTTCTGGGCATCCCAGGATGTCTGGAATCTCTAAATAGTGAGAGGGTGGCTTTGAAAGGTCACGGCACTTGTGCGTTCTCCCTAGGTCAACCGCTCCATAGGCTATGACGCAGCATAGTATTGTAAAAGGCAGCGATGTTACCCAAGAAGGCAGTTCTGAGAAAAGCCATGCTATGGCAGATGAAGAGACTATTGATTCGATGCGGAAGGACCAAACCTATAGATATCTGAAACAATCACGGAATATTAACCATCAAGTAATGAAAAAGGAAATACCTTCTTAATTCGAGAGGAGGGTTAAACAACTGCAGCAAAAACCTTTTTAGAGCAATCAACAGTTACGAGTGCTCGGTGCTAGGGTATTGCTTTGGCATTGCATCCTGAAGTAAAACAGATATTCAAGAGTTACAATGTCAATTAAGAACATTGCTGCCAAAGTGTAGCATCATCAGATCACTAATTTGCGAAAGTAGTTTTTAAGAAATGCTCAATAGTCTGATCTCCACAGAATTATATATGCCGCTTATGAGTCGACTCCCCGCTTCTATGTCAGTGAGAAAGACCTGAATCTCAGCTCTAGACGGGGCGATAGAAGAAACGTTGCAGAGATGGTGAGAAAAGCAGCTTCATGGGAGGCATCCGATTAAGATTATGCAAAAACATGTCGAAGGATGTGCGTCGAACTATTGACTTGCCTCAGGGAGATTTTTCTCAGAAACAGAAGGCTTCTTATTGGCAATTCTCGATCAGTGGTCCCTACAAGACACTGCCTGAAATACATCATCAAAGATCCCCAAATAAAGAGCGGTAAGTGCAGATATTGATGCAAAGCAACGGAGTTCATACGACACGTTACTGCAAGATTTTAGCTCTTCGCTCCAACGTTGCCAAGATTTTTCATCCTATCTAACCAGTATTTTGGAACTTCTCGGGTTTTTTTATTACTAATAGGTCGGGAAAACTGCAATAGATAATGTACCAGATATCACTCTCGTAAACAAATCTTCCAAGGTTGCAACCTTTGTGCAAGTGTCAGTACCCAATACCCAAAATCTGTTTAAAAAGAACGCTGAGAAGATATCCAAATACCGAGAGTTGGAGGTCAGAATGAGTGGTAGTTGAATCCCGTCAAAACAGTGCCAATAATAAGTTTTTCTACCACCGTGCGTATAATATTCACTTTACGTACTCTCTGAGATTCGTAAAATATACCTATTTTATGCAGTTCGTAAAATTAATTACTTTACGCACGAGTGCGTAAAGTAAATCTGATCTATTTTTTGACATTTAGTGCCGTACGTATAGTAATTCATTTTACACACTAGTGCCTAAAGTAATTATTTTTTTACGCATTAGTTCGTAAAGTAATTTATTAATATTTTTATTTTTTCATATTTTTGGGTACCTAGTTGAAATTTTTGTATGCTATTCATGTGTAAAGTACCCTTTTTTTGTCCATGGTCACTTTGCACACTTGTTGCATAAATAGCTGTTATTCGGTCTTGACTGATTTTAAAAATACTAGAAATTAATTATTAAGAATTTTAATCTTCTACAGAATATCGGGAAAATGGGGTTTCCTAGCAAAATCGATGGCTTACTTTTTAAACAATGTAACAATATGTCTAAATTCCTCACACAACGCACTCAAAATGTATCTCTCCTGAATGACCAGGTAGAAAGTGTAATATGAAAATTGTCCTAACTGAAGTGTGAATTAATAATTACTGTGTACACATTTTAGCCTACTTGGAACAAGGATCATACAATGTAATTTTGGCCCAGAATGAAAGACTTTTGGCTGGCCCGGACTATATCACTGCGTCAGCCAATTGCAGGCCTATTGGCCGTTATTCTGCCGCCTTTATAGATTATTTAGTATCGAAAGGACTGAACCTAAAATATCTGCACGTTATTGGACTCAGTTTAGGAGGTCAAATTGCAGGATTAACGGGACAGTATGTTACCAGTGGAAGACTGCCTAGAATAACGGGTAAGTAAGTACATAGTAAATTTTGGAGCGCTAATTAGTCTAGCATAATAGGCGTTTAAAGATCCTTTACACAAATAGTGCACTATGTAAAAATCGACCTCTCCTATTGGTCGATCCATCTCGTATTACGAGATGTCTGCGTGATGCAATCGATTTCTATCAAGAGCTCTTGTGGTGTAGAGGTTTAGATCGTTGGGTCTCACCTGGAGAACGCGGGTACGAACCCCGTTGCTTTTTTATTATTTTTTTAAAGATTATGTTTCTAAACAGCTTTTTTTCTTGATTTTGGGTATGTTTTGGGTTAGATTGGGTTAGCACCTGGTTAGTTTCCTTTTCTTGAGCCCCCGTAGCGAGCGAAGCGAGCGGAGGGCCATGCGGATCGACCAATGGGAAAGGCCGAATTTTATATAGTGCACTATTTGTGTAAAGGATCTTATAATGCGCATAATAGTAAGGGTTATGCTGCTCTAGCGCTGAGTTTCTAGTAGCAAGAGTTGTACTGATCTAGAGTCTCAAGCCACTAATTTGGCAAGTAATAAGGGTTAGCGCAGTCTAACACTGATAACTGTTACTTTTTAAGGGCTAGACCGTCCTAGTGAGCAATATTTATCCCTCAAACTTGTGCAATTTTCTATACATTTGAAATATGTGTAAGCGCATTATATAATATTAGTAGGAATTAATGAAACATAAGTAGGGGAGATAGATTGGCCTTTCTTAAAAGTTTACCGTCCATGATTGGGATTTCTTCAAATGGACTTTTGTAACTTGATAACAAGTTACGCGATTACTGATTAGCCTTTTTATTTTGAATAAGTAGCATTGAACACTTTCGAATTCTCCATTAAATTCTCTTTGTAGCAATGCCGATGGTTAATTTTAGTTAATATTTGTCTTAAACATGCGCTAGGAGCCACTTTTAGCAAAATCAATATGACCCTTTAGTGACATCGATAACACTTAACTTTTTCAAATTGAAGTGCAACATAGCATTGAAAATAACATAAATACATTATACATATAAAAGCGTTAAAACTGGTCAAGTCTTTTAAATGAAAAGGAAAACATTGCACCAACAACGTGAAGATATTAGTTTATAAAAGCTAACAAACAAAAACTAACATAAAGTATTGAAAGCTAACCCAAAAAGAATAAAAAACTATTTATCTGATAAATCTTTAGCAGGGTGGTCTGATTATTGACTTAAAAATTATTTAATCAAAATTGTGACACATATTATAAACCGGCTGTCTTTATTATACATGTCACAAAATATCGTAACACAAACGTGAAAATATTAATCCGAAGTAACCAAAACTAATCCATACAAATTTAGAAAGTCGAAAAGAAACAAACTAAAGTTACCAAAGCTAAATAAAAAAAGCACTGCACCAAAAACTTGAGAATATTAGTTGATAAAAAAAAATAACGAACAAAACTAACGTAAAGTATTGAAAGCTATCCCATAAGAATACAAAAAGAATAAAAAAAACAAACTATTTATCTGATAAGTCTTTCGCAGGGTTGTCCGATTACAGACTCAGAGATATGTTAAGCTCAAAAACATGAAATACATTATAAACCTAGCCGTCTACGTATTAAAAACGCAGACTTGAAAATATTAACCCAAAGTAAGCAAAACTAACCCATAACATTTTGGAAAATCATTAAGTAACAAACTATATATCAATATATTACTTTTAATCATAAAAACTAGCTAAAGTCACCAAAGCTGATCGATAAAAGATCCAAAAATAATAAGGAAGCAAACCATTTATCTAGTCTTTTGCAATGTTCCCTGATTTGAGACTTAAAAATGAATTTATATTAAAAAAAGTCGAATAATTGTTGTTAATTTTTTGTTGTACCATCTTAAATGGAAAAAAACACCACCAAAACGTGAAGATACTACTTTGTAAATAAATACCAGTCAAAAACTAAGTAAAGTATTGAAAGTTAACCTATAAGAATACGAAAAGAATAAAAAGCACACTATTGCAACGAATATTATCCCATAATATTCAAATCGATGGATTTAGCTGATACTTGATGGAAATGCATTGCAAACATTGAAAGGAAAACAACGAAGTTTTAAGATTTCCACAATTTATTTTTAGTAACCGTGACACGTGTTTCGGCACACGATGCCTTTCTCAAACGGACTAACTAAGATTGTGCTAAGAGTAAAATATGCTAACTAGGTACAGAGGACTATACCGACATATAATAAAAAAAGGGGTATGGAAATTCCAAGTAATATTGGGTACCCAATATTACTACCCATATTATGTACCCAATATTACTTGGAATTTCCATACCCCTGTTTTATTACATGCCGGTCTCCTCTGTACCTACTTAGGATATTTTACTCTTAGCAAAATCTTAGTTAGTTCGTTTGAGAAAGGCACCGTGAGCCGAAGCACGTGTCACAGTTAATAAAAATAAATTGTGGAAATTTTAGAACTTCGTTGTTTTCCTTTCAAAGTTTCCCATAATATTTTTGAAAATCATAAAGAAACAAACTAGGTATCAACATATTACTTTTAATCTAACCTAACCTAACGTAAAGTATTAAAAGCTAAATGTGGGTAAAGACTTTGCGAGACAAGCCTTAGACGAGACGCGCGCAAAACGCGAGCGTCCAAACGAGACGCTCGCGAGTCCTATCGCGATCCATAGACCGCGACGACGCGCGAAGGCATATTTATTCAATTATTTGTGATTTGTCACTCATCGAGAAACAATGGCGGCTCTTTCTGTACGTAGCAAGATGAGTCGTAATTTTTTCTTGCAATCTTCCCATGTCATGCTAGGATCCACGGATTCCGCGATATTAACCCAGGAAACAACTTTTTAATTTTTCCTGTAGTAATCTTTATCTTTGGGGTTCCAGAGATTTGATTTTGATTGATAGAGCTCTATCAGTATACTAACATTGTAACTTAACAAAATAATACATAACAGAATACGACACGTGCTGCACTTATAGCCGGCCACGCTGAGCCTCAAGCATTCTTTGATGTCTCGTCCGACTGGAGATGGATCGCGACGAGAGGCTCGCGAGCCACGTGTCCACACTAGAAATTTTGGTGCGTCTTGCACTCGTCTCGCGCACGTCTCGGGCAAGTCTGTAGGTACGCAACCCAACCCAAACTAACCCATAAGAATGCCAAAAGAATGAATAACAAGCTATTTGTCTGGTAAGTCTTTTGCAGGGTTGTCTCATTAACCGAACTGAAGTAGCCAATACTAGCTCACAAAAAAAATTAAAATCATCAAGAAACAAACTATGTATCAATGTACTACTTTTAATCTTAAAAAATTAACTAAAATAACCAAATCTGATCTATAAAAAATACAAGAATCATAAAGCAGCAAACTAGACTTTTACAATGCTGCCAGATTGGAAAATTTTTTAGATCAAAAGAGTCGAATATTTTATTCTTAAATAATAAGTAAAACTTGCTAAAGCATGTATTATTAGACCATGTATTATTAGGCCAGCTATGTGGCAAAACGTTAATAAGCTATATGATCAGCCACTACTTCCAACGAATATTTAATGAACACAATACATACCTTTACACCACTATGTATAATAATGTACACACTATACAGTACCACACCATCACATAACTCTTTAATGGAAATATCTGTATTATTTTTGAATTAGAAAAATTATTCGGAATAAAATTTGGGTTAGTGTTTCAAAAAGCAAAGCATATGCCAACTTTATTTTTTTACATGTAATATGCCACATTTTTTAATGATTTTGAATTTCCATACTTTTGTATAATATATCATGTATCAAAACTTAACGGCCTTCAAAATATTGAAGGTCTCAGAATTATGAAATATTATGATTTTTTCGATATAATTGGTTAGGTGCCTATTTAGACTCCTGCTCGAAATAAAGGTTTATTCTTCACATGTCATAGCATTGATGTTTGAAGTCCGACTTTACTGATTCACCTTTATTTTCTGCTAATATTTTACAAAATGTGCGATCGGTGAAATGTTGAAAATTATCGACCAGAACAGAGAATACCCCCTATAAACACCATAATTAATTCGATAAAGTTATTGCAAGCAACAGCATCTCTAGTAAATAAGAATATTATAAAACAATGAAAGAAAGAATCGGATATTTTTATATTTAGTCATTTGAATCCGTTATAGTCAAATTTAATGTTCTTGGTTAGTTTTGGCTAGTAGTTAAAATTCAGTTCGTTTTGGCTAATTTTAACTTAATTTAATTTTTGTAACCTGTTCCGATACGTTTTAGTACGTTTTGGTGTTTTTTGTACTTTTGGCTAGTTCGGGGTAGTAGTTCAATCAACTTTCGGCTAGTTTCAGTTAGTTCCAATTTATTTTAGCCATTTGAACCGATTCTGATACCTAATGATTAAATTTAAGTTTAAATAAATAAACTAATACGATCTCTCACGCGTATGACGTCATGTGGCAAATGTAGTATGCACCTTTTCACGATTTGAGGCCCTATGCTAGGATAACAGAAACATATTAAAAATATTAACACGAGAAGACATAAAGTTCTTAGAGGAAGTCTTAATCAAGATCAAAATTTTTTCAATAAAATTTTGTAGATCGATGAAACGATATTTACCACTGCCGATATTTATAAAAGGAAGAACTGTCGATTAAAATATCTAGTCATTTTGAAAAATTAAATTGGACACTTTGTCGATGAACTACCACTTCAAACTCGACCAAATGTAACTTGATAACAATAAGATAGAGCACCTCCCCATAATACTCTAGTAGTAAGACACTTTCATCATAATAATTATGTAATAAAGTGTGGATGGGTAGCTAACTCCCCAGATCTAACGCCCATGGATCCTTCCTTTGAGGCCATGTGAAAAAAACAGTCTATAGGGAAAAAATAGCAATATTGAAGAAATTTATAGACAAATTGCCGAAGAAATAAGTAATTTAAATGAAAATGAGAACGAAGCAATTATAAATGCACGGGAATGCCAGAAAATAATTTATGCCCGGTTTACATTATTCGAATTATTGTAGTCCAGTAATCCCGTGGCGCTGGACTGGAATTGACTGGACTAGATGTATATTCTTTTTTGTTTTTTCTCTTTCTCATTTTAAAGCTGTTGAATTGTCAAGACTACAGTATGATTTCAAGGAGAAAGTAGTTAAGGAAATGTTTAAAACATGCTAAAATGTTAGTGCTGAAAGAAGTTATTGATGACGTTGTCATGGAGCTAAAAAAGGTACAGATTTGGATGAAAAATTGGATCAGTGAAAGAAATAAAAAAGGAAGTCAGAAGATCTGAATATAGATTGGCAATAAGAATGACAGCAGAACAATTTGAGGAACTATTAACATTGGTTTAAAATAATATTCAACGTAACAATATATTTTTTCAGAGATGCTATACCTGCGGAAATAAAACAATAAGTCACTCTTTCTTTTTTAAGTACTGCAGATAGTTACAGAAAGAAGCCTCAGTCTTATGTTTCGATTTCCAAAACCAACTATTTCAAAAAATATACCAGAAGTCTGTAAAGGAGTTAAAAAAGCATTAAAAGATCACATCAAGGTAACAAATAAATTTTATATTAAATATCTATGACGCTGTTTATCATGTATTAATTGCAAGTGCCCAGGATTACACTTATGTATTCTTGGTCATCGGTCATTACATGTTTTGAGTCATCTGTGACGTGCGTGTCTATAGTAGATGCTGGACCAGAGTACAAATAATATCGAGTAGATTCACTCAGCAAAAATCGTTTCATGTTTTTGGATCAAACGCAAAAGCCGCAGCACGGTAAAAAATTAGTTTTTTATTCTACCTGCAGCAGCGAGCAGTCTGTGAGGGGAGATTCAAAAAGTATTAACTGATGCAAAATTATTTCCTCGGTTATTATTTGATACTCGATATTTCAAAGAGCGATTAAGGTAATTTTTAATACGTGATTCAAATGAATAAAACTATGTAATAAAGTTATACAAAATAGTAACGTATACTAAATTCAAAAACATTATAAATAAAGGTAATACCAATTAAAATAATTTATTTGACAGTTTGTAACTTGATTGATCTATTAAAACATCTATAAAGCAGAAGGTTCAAAGTACCTGACAAATATTGTGGGAATCTAAATATAAAAAAGGACATATTAAGCTAGTAAACTAAATTTATAGCTTCTTAAAGGTCTTAACACGTCATTACTCGCGCTACGAGTATTTCCCTCACATTTTCTGCGAAATCGTCAGTTTTCGGATAATTTAACATGGCCAATTAACCGGGTGCATTTCTCAAGTGATTGGCTGCATTTGTGAGAATTTCTCTCATCGCGCTGCGTCTGCCGTAGTACTTTTAACATTGAAAATGTTTCTGTTTTCCTGTTATGGGGCATCAAATTGCGAAAAAGTGCATGCTACATTTGCCACACATGATGTCATATGCGCGATGATCTACTAACCCAAACTAACCAAATGCACCAAAAAGAACTAAAATGTATCAAAACAGATTAAAAAAATTAAAGTAAGATGAAACTACCTTAAATTAACCGAACTTTTGCAGCTAACCAAAACTAACCAAATACATTAAAATTGGTTATAACGTATCGGATCTGGTTCAAATTACTAAAACAAATTGGAACTAACTGAAACTAACCGAAAGTTGATTGAACAACTAACCAAAAGCACCAAAAAGGGCTAAACCGTATCGGGTAAATTAAAAATATTAAAGTAAGTTAAAATTAACTTAAACGAACCGAATTTTGGCGACTAACCAAAACTAACCGAAAACATTAAATTTGATTGTTACGTATCGGAGTCGGTTCAAGTGACTAAAATAAATTAAAACTAACTGAAATTAAATAAAAGTTTATTGAGCGACTAACCAAAACTAGCCAAAAGCACTAAAAAGGGCTACAGCATATCGGAAGAGTTTAAAACATTAAAGTAAGTTAAAACTAACTCAAATTAATCGAATTTTGGCGACTAACCAAAATTAACCAAAAACGTAAAAATTGGTTATAACGTACCGGCCTCGGCACCGGTTCAAATGACTAAAATAAGCTAATTGAAATTAACCGAAAGTTGATTGAACGACTAACCAAAATTAACCAAAAGTAACAAAAAGCACCAAAAAAATGCTAAAACGTATCGGAACAGATTAAAAATATTAAAGTAAGTTAAAAATAAACCAAATTAACTGAATATTAGCGACTAACCAAACACTAAAAAATTGGTGAAACGTATCGGAACCGATTCAAACGACTAAAATAAATTAAAACTAACTGAAACTAACCGACAATTGATTGAGTGACAAAACAAAACTAACTAAAAGTAACCAAAAGCACCAAAACGTGCTAAAATAGGTTATACAAATTAAAGTAAGTTAAAACTAGCCAAAACAACCCGAATTTTCGCGCCTAACCAAAACTAATCAAAAGCATTAAATTTTATTATAATGTGTCGGAGCCGGTTCAAATGAATACCTCTCTGTGATTTCATGCGTGTGATTTTTGAAGGTCGCGTCACGACACGGAAATTTTTCCTGAACGTCACGAGACGGTTTATGAAAAATTGATTATAACGTATCGGAATCGGCTCAAACAAGAAAAATAAGTTGAGACTAAGCGAAACTAACAGAAAGTGATTGGACGACTAACCAAACTAAGCAAATCTATTAAAATTGATTATAACGTTTCGGAACCGGCTCAAATGACTAAAATAAGTGAAACTGACCGAAAGTTGATTGAACGACTAATCAAAACTCACCCAATCCATTACCATTGATTATAACGTATCGGAACCGGTTCAAATGACTTAAAGAAGTTGATACTAAGTGAAACTAACCGCGCTAGATCGGGGATTAAGAGACGGATCGAATTAATTTTTTTTGTAAAAACTAGGCGAGTTGCATACCGTTAGATCGGGGAATGAGAGACGAATCAAATGCAAATGTTATTTTGCTTTTTACAACCACACTTAACGTTATAAACTGTAAAAAAGAAAGAACCTTGAAGTAATATGCATGTATGTGGTATATTTTGGTAAACTAAACTTACGTAATCTAATCTGATCTAACCCAAACTAACCCAAACTTATATCAACTATTAACTTTCAACACAATTATGAAGTTTCTCAGATCTCAAATTTAACAAGCGTTGCATTCTGCTTCGACATTTTCAATGTCTCCCCCGGTTGCATCTTTGTAAAGGGCTGTGAATTTTTGGAGTTGGTAAGTAAACTAATAATTTTAACAATTTATTGCATACAAATCCGACCCTAACATTGATATGCGAGACGTACTTTGGGTGTAATGTAACGTCAAGTTGCACAGAGCATACAGCCTTCATTTGTTCAAACTGTTCTAGCGCAAACGATCACAGTGGCTCTTATAAGCCATAATGACAGTTGGGTGGGCGGATTTGGTTTGTTTACTACTTAGAGGATTTGTTTGAATGTCTTCATGGTCCAGTCAGTTGCTTCTGAATATTTATCTATGGTTGCTTCCAACAGGTCTAGTAGTTAGATGCTCTGCTTGTAATACGACGCTTCGGGTTCGATTCCCGTCAGTGGCAAGACTTTTTTTTTGAAGGTTATGTGTATAAAAAGTTTTTTTTCTTCATTTTGGGGACGCCTTGGGTTAGTTTTGTTTGGCTCGCCCCCGGAGCGAGCGAAGCGAGCGGAGTGCCATGCTTGAAGTGAAATATTAGGCATTCTAAAATAGTACGCAAATCGTCTATTTAGTTAACAAACCAAGTCCCGCCATTATGGTTTATAATCGTTGCTAGCTAGAGGCGAGTTGGCTCTTCATCCAAATAATTTTTCATAGTGTTTGGTATGTTTTTGTTATGCTTTTTATATAATATTGACCGGTTCTGCCAATATTATATAAATCTGCATTTTATATTCATTAAAATATAAAAACGAAACTCCTTTTCCATAGGGGTACATAATGTAAAGAAAATATATATTTTAAAGAAAATCTTTTAATAAAATTATTATGCTTAATATATTTTTAAGGTTATTCTTATTCTTAAAAAATGACAATAGTGACACTGTCGTCATTAACAAAAATGACAAATTTCATAAACCTAAGCCAAAATTTGTACAAAACTGGAAGAAAATCGCGCGCTATTGTAGCGGTCCATTTTTTTTTCTAGTTGTTTATTGATATTGGAAGTACAAATGTAACTACCAGCAAAATTCATAATTTTTTAAATTAATTTCCAGTTTTCTGGTGCTCTATTAATCCTTGTGTATTTTTATCCCACAAATTAGGATAACTCTGGACAAGATCTACAAGAGTGCTCTCATCCAAACTCATTTTCGGTCATTAAATGAATCAAGACGAAACCACCATCATAAATTATAGAAAAACAAAAATACTAACAAATTGAAAGTTAGGTTCTTTGTTGTTCTTATTTTGTATTGTTCTAAATGTTTTGGTTCACCCCAAAATTTAAGTTTAAAAATAAAAGTTCAATATTGGGAACCTTCAAGGTCACGATTTTAACGTTATGAATAGTGACACTAAACATTTGCTTAATCACTCCACAAAAAGAAAGAAATATATAATTCTAAAATTACGCCTAACCTTATTCTTATTATTGAAAAAACATTGCATAAACCAGCTTTAATACTAGGTTAAAACATATACCATTTTAATTTAAATAACGATAAACTACAGGTTTTTTAAAATAGTTAGTTTAGCAGATTGCTTCTTTATTTTTTGTGTTTTTATTTCTCTGTTGGCGAATTTTAATGTATAGAAGATTCTTACTCTTGTATACAAATTTATACAATATGCCAGTGGAAAGTTATTACAAGGATGAGAAAATCTAACCTCAGAAAACTTATCCCTAAGTAATTTTCCTATGCCAACGGTTCCAGCCAAAATATTAAAATTCTGAACATATATATCTTCCAATAAAATTAAAAAATGTGAAAAGCAACTTGAGGGTATGGTTAACCCGCCATAAGGCTTCTCTTCTGTACATTTGTAAGCCTTCCTACGAGAAAAAATAGTTCCTTCACGTTGAAGGTCCCTGCGACTTGCATAGTCCTCACATGTAGGACATGAATGCTGATTTAAACATTTTCTTAACAAATATCCCCCCACATAAACTAAGCCATTCCCTTCAGGTTTATCAAAATTGCGGTAATCTGTGGTGTA
>MU181952.1:330939-400082 GCA_016904865.1 Pissodes strobi
TCATCATTGGGATCTCGTAAACTAGAAGAGATACGAGGTCGATTAAATGGAAGCAAAGTTGCGTAGTTTGATGCTGATCAAAATGCCACCTTAGAAGTTTAAAAATTCCGAATACCTCCGAAGATTTTTGGAAAAAACCGAATATTCGCGATTTAATTTTTATTTTTTTATGACTCTATTTGGATAGATATAACAAAACATATTTCACAATTTCATTGCTACTTTTTCTGTTCTTCAAGATGGTGTTTTCAGATTTTCAATCCGACGTTTCGTCTTTGAGCTGCCATCATCAACTTTGTATTTTAAAATACGGCCCTGGATTTTTTATTACGATTTTAAGAGCTGCTAAGGTTCCAAAACCAATGATGTATCGCACTTATTCGAAAAATTCATATTAGTGACATTTTCCATAAGAACTCATGTGTTAGAGAGAGATAGATAATTGATTTTTAATAGGATTAAAAACAAAAACCTTTTTTTACGCATTAACGCTTTGCATAAAGAAAGAAGAAGAAGAAAGAAGTGGTTAATAAATAATATAGTGTCAACCCTCAAACCATAGGCTCTAGGCTGTATTTTTAGCAATTTACCCAAGTAAGAAGTTGTGTGGGATTAGATTTGGAACAAATAATAAATTTCACACTCTCATTGTTGTATCGCACTTTTTCGAAAAAATCATTTTAATGATTTCCTGGTAAGATCTTACCAAAAATTTGTTTTCTGTCTCTCTCTAACACATGAGCTCTTATGAAAAATAGCATTAATATGAATTTTTCGAATAAGTGCGGTATATCATTGATTTTGGGACCTTAGAAGCTCATAAAATCCGTAATAAAAAATCCAGGGCCGTATTTAAAAAAACAAAGTTGATGATGACAGCTCAAACATGAAATGTCGGTTTGAAAATCTGATAACACCATCTTGTAGAACAGAAAAAGTAGCAATGAGAATTTCTAATTTATTTTGTTATATATATTCAAATAGAGCCATAAAAAAATAAAGATGAAATCGCGAATATTCGTTTTTTTCAAAAAATCTTCGGAAGTGTTCGGAATTTTTAAACTTGTATGGTGGCATTTTGATCAGCATCAAATCGCGCAACTTTGCCTCCATTTAACCGACCTCGTATCTCTTCTAGTTCCCGAGATCCCAATGATGAGGCTCGAATTTGGGACACCCTTTACAACTGTTCTGCCAGCACTGGAATGTGGGATGGCCGTCTACACGATTCCAGTTGCGCTGGAATGTGTGCGTTGGATTGAAAAAGTAGACCGCCAATCCTGTTTCTGTAGTGGATTTTTCACTGGATCCAGTGCATTCTAGGGCCTATTTACATGGTTCCAAGCGTCATTACAGTGCTGGATTCGACCGCTGGACTGGAATAATGTAAATGGGGCATTAGGAGAAATGTGACGAGGTTAATGATGGGCATGCGTTTTATCTATTTTCTTGTTTATTGTTGCTTATATAAGTTTAAAGTATCTAGTATGATATTTCCAAATTAGTAAAAAAAATTATAAACGATATATTATTCTTGTAAAGTATTGGCAGAAAATAAAGATGATTCAGAAAATCAGACAACGTATTGACATTTGAAAAATTAACCTTTATCCCAGGAGCAGCAACCGATTATAGCAAACGATTATATCGAAAAAACCATAGTATTTCGTAATTCAAAAATCTTCAACAATTCGAAAACCCCATACATGATAAATCATATAAAAAATATGCACAATTTAATGGAAAATCCAAAATCATTAAAAAATATGGTATATTACAATTAAAAAAAAACACAAAGTTGGCATGTGCTTTGTTTTTTGAAACACCATGTATACATTAGAACAAAAACATGTGCAAAAACAGATGGATGCTCGGAACATTTTGTTCTAATTTCAAAAATAATAAAGATATTTAGGTACATTTAAATGGTTATTGGGATCAAACAGTACATATCGGATATTAAGATTAGAACATTTATTATTACCAGTAGATATTACATATTGTAAAATTTTTAGTGATCTTTTTTTAGCTTTGGATCCAGCAGGTCCTCTTTTCAATAAAAATCCTATAGACGAGCGGTTAGATCCGACCGATGCGGAATTCGTCGACGTAATTTTTACAAATTCTGGAACGTTCGGCATGAAGTATCCTGTAGGCGATTTAAATTTCTGGCCCAACGGTGGACGAAAGCAACCAGGTTGCAAAATACACGAAGTAATAAAACGTTATGGATTTGCTGTTAATTGGATCGGTAAGCGAAACAAATACATCTTTTCACCTGTGTCATTTTAGGCATAAGATTACTACTTTGATTGTTTTAATACTCCTTCATTTTCAGTCTTCTGTCATCACTTCAGGTCCTATCAGCTATACGTGGAGTCTATCAGATTCCCGAAACACTTTCCCAGCAGAAACTGCGAAAATTACTTACAATTCAAACTCGGGTTTTGTAAGAACAATAGTATTGCATATATGGGAGTTTACGCTAATTCAAAGTAAGTTTAAGTACTGATAAGCCAAAACACAATATTGTCTACGAAATAACTCGATTACTATTTGAAAGATACATTGCTGATCTTTCGATTATGCTAAAAATAACTTTATTGTTATAAATTCGAGTTCTACATTAAATTTTCTTAAAAATGTTGCGTCACAAGTTGGTAGTTCTCTTTCAAAAGGCGTTCCTCGAACCAGTTTCAGGAAAAGTAACATCGCTGCACAGTAAAAAAGACCCCTCAATAAGGGCAGAGCTGGTCGTATTTTGTGATGTGGCCAGGTATACTACTAAGGCAATCGTTACAAAATAGGTAGCAACAGAGTCTTATAAATGGTGGAATGTCCAACCAGGGCGGAGAGAAGCCAAGGAATGCATTAACACATTAACGCCTTAGTTTTTACATCTTATTCTTGCTCATATTTTCTAAGTAGCAGAAATCAAGTACAACTTAAGATATTAGAGAATGATAGGTGGGTCCATATGGACACATGTAATGCTGCAAAATTCCTATTTTTATTATTTTTATTTGAAGAAAAACACGTTAATATTAAAAACTATTACGTATGAAATGGCTGAAAATAACTAATGCAAAGCCCAACTTGGCATTTGGAGCACATTCTCCTCCTTGTGCTTGAATTTATTCCTGCACACCACTTTTTTTACCACCTGGAACTGGAATAACATAATGATCTATCTGATCTAGTTTTATATTAGCAGCTACACGCAAATTCTCTCCAGTGGGAGTAGATGATCTGTAGGTGAAATAAAATGAGATGATAAAAATATAATAAAAGTACCATACTACTCACTACATCTAGAAAATATGTGAAAATTGGCCAGTACCATTTTTTTCCGATGTTGACTCTATAATTAAAACATTACAACTTAATTATTTAAGTGATGGCAAAAAATAAACGTTATTGTTTCTACCTTGACATATTTTGATCCATAAGATCGGTGTCTACCATGTTCTTATTATATTCTGAAAATGCATGTGGCCGTGGGACCGGAATAACCTTCTTGTCTTGTCTAGAATATCGATCCACATTTTACAGAGGGATTATCCTCTATGAGGTACTAGCAATACTGACTACATTACTGTCTCTCCATTTTATACATTTAATACCAGCTTCTGCTTCCAAGACAGATGAATAAGTGCCGATGTTTTCTTTCAAAAGTTCGTCTTTGAACTTTATCTGGCAAGGTTTTGGCATTCGATTTTCACGAATTGCTCCTGTTCCTCGATATACGTTTATCTTTAGAAGTTTCAAAATATTTATTCCCATAAGCAGATGGTCGAAAAATAAATTATACGTTAGCTTGCCCTTATTTCCTTCTAAGACGGCTACCATATGAATTAGGAGGGCAGCACATTTTTCAAATAACTATTCATATTGTGGATTAGCTCTAGGATTATTTCCTTGATTTACTTCAAAATTTATCACATATCCTGCAGGTGTATTGAGCTTCCACGCTTTGTACCCGAAACGAATTGGCTTCCCACGAATAAAGTGTTAGCCATGTCTGCCGTAATATCTTATCATGGATTTATAGTAAGGCAGATTTCTCTTGGATACAAAATGAAGTAAACATTTCTTCTTCAAAAAATCACTTAGAGATCTCAATTTGAATATTTTGTTTGCCTTATCTATATTGTTGTTATCGGCAGAATGAATAAATTTGCATATTTGAAGAATCGATCAATACCATATTATTTTCTCATATCTGTATAAGAATCCCAATAATTTCACTTAGATGCTAACTCAGTATATCCTAACAACAGCAAAATCCCTAAACATATTTGTAATTCTTCTAAGGAAATTTGAGGAAGTGGGCAATTTTTAAATAAAACATATTTGGTAGTGTCCTTTATGATATTTTGAAGCAATTCATGGGAGAAAAAACAGTCAAATAATTGAATTGGGCCCATTTCATAGTACTGTAAATGAAATATTCAAGGACTCTAAAATAGCATTCTCATAAAATTTCAATGTAGATGGATCCGTTTCGAGTTTGAAAAATACAGCATTATAAGCCTGGTTAGGAGACCTAGTAAAAATTTGGCCAATTTTTCAAGATTCAGACACATCATCAGTATCGCCTAGCCTTTTATTATTGCTAAAACAAACTTCAACACTAGCTTCAAGTTAGCGCTTACTTACAAGTCCACCTTCATCTCCAGTTGAAACCTCAATTTCAGGGGACCTTATATAAAAATCAGCTACTCCGATCTCATTATCTGATGCGTAAGCTATATCTAATGACCCCTGAAGATTTAGACGCCTAAACTAACAAAAACCTTTTTTTATCTTTTCAGCTCA
The DNA here is from genome assembly GCA_016904865.1 of Pissodes strobi. NCBI lineage: Eukaryota > Metazoa > Arthropoda > Insecta > Coleoptera > Curculionidae > Pissodes > Pissodes strobi. Next base: position 335,758 of record MU181952.1, read on the forward strand.
ACGTCTAGTGGGTCCATATGGACCCATAGATATTTATATATCACTAGAAAGAAAAATCTGTACCGAAACTACATTTCATTCAGTAGATCTTAACAGTATATTTAATTGTATAATAATTTCTAGAATATTCTAAGAAAACCTTGCACCCATTTCATATCCATGTTTTTGGTTATCGTAATATTCCACTGCAAAGAAACACGTTCAGCGACAAGCTAAATCTGGAAACTCATGCAAATTTGCCTTTTATGTATTCTTTAGCACTGTTGCTATCACATTATTATAGAGTGAATTATTTCGAGTCAACGCGATATTCGTCACGTCCACGTCTAAAAATAAAGGAAGGATAACGTGGGTCAATAGGGACCCTCCAGGCGTTAATGGGTTGCTGTGAGTGGCAAACGCTGTCAGAGTGATGGTAGGTTTATTGACTGGCCATTCTCAAGTCTATTAAATCTCATGGGTTTGGCCGATGAAACCCTATGCAGATTCTGCTAAGAAGAAGAATGAGGTGCTCTGAAAACAGGGGGAGCCACAATAGATATTACAGGTCGTAGTGGTTAGGCCGTTTTGGAAGACTCCCATAAAGTCTAATCTAATCAGCAACGACGGAAGCAATATATTCCCACAAACTTGTAGAGTAATTTTACATTAACCATAATATGTTAAGCACCTTATAATGAAGAGTTTAAAAATCAAATTTGTTATTTTTTGGTGACCATACCGCTTTCTTAAAAATTGGCACCTGAAGCGAAATTTTTGAATCAAATTCCAACTTGTGACCCCTCGTTAAAAAAGAAATTTAAAAGAGAGTTCCAACGCATGAAAAATATGCAGAGTACTATTCAAAAATTTGTATGACTTTACGAAAATGCATTTTCATCCCTCTAACCGTTCCCACAATAAACAGGAAACTATTTTTTAATTTTTTAAGGAATTCACGTGCCTTAGAAATGTCGAGATTTTATTAAATCTTCTGTAAATCGAAAAGTATAATAATTAGGACAAAATGATAAATTGCAAAAAAATCATTTTGCATGGTTTAATATTTCATTTTAGATAATTTACCCCGTCCTATTTTCGATCGATTTAATTTATAAACTATTTTCGATGGGACGCTTACTAAGGGAGATCATTCGACAAAATGCAATTTATATCGAAAATTTACCCTTTTTCCTCCGAAGCGGCTTCGTATTAGGAAACTTTATCTAAGAGAAACTTTATGTTTCAAATATGTTATGGAGGTATTTGAGGTTTGGACAATTATTATATCGCCCAGTAGTGTTCCCGAAGGGCTCACTGGACATGTAAATAGAAATATAGAACAGCGGCGTGCCCGAAGGGCTCGTTACGGATTCGCGCTACATACAGACACGTTTGCTAATCAAATCATTGTCGTTCGGGGTATGATAACAACAAATGTTAATTAAGTACTTATTTGATGGCATGACAAATTAAATCAAAAACACTTCTGATAACATCCAAAGCGGAAGTTTTTAAGGTCGCCACGTTAAGACACCAATATGACGTCATTATAATTTACGCATCTACCTATTTGATCGCATGACGTCATAAACAAAAATCATTTTGTTACCTACGAAGCTAAATTTTAAAACGTACTTATAGAACTACTAAAAAATTCAATGGCTGATAAATAAGCTATTAATGTGAAAATACTACTTGTTTTAAATAGCTATAGTAAAATTAATGTTATTGCCCATAAAAGTAGTAAAATAATTATTACTTAGGCGAATAACATTGGAAAAAATCGACTAAATTATGTTACACTGCTTTTAAATTATATTTCATCTAATTTTATTGGCCTTGTCACCATTCCGATGCTTAAATGATATAATACCTTCTATAAAAAAGACTACAGATAATCAGATAACGAAAACTTAATATAAAAATTAACTTGGAGTGACATTTGGTATTGATTAGTATATAAAAATTAGTTGAATCATTCCTGGTAAAAGCATGCTCAATAATATTTCAAAATAGTATAAACGACACTTAACTTTCGTTGACAATTTTGATATGTCATGACTCTTTTATTTTTGATTTTATTGCAATGATTTTTTTCGCTGGCGGATAGATCAATTCATTAAGATTGCGCTGCAGTTTGTCCTGTTGAAATGTTTGTTGCTTGATTATTTATATACCAGGCTAAGTCAATATGATGTTTTAAATCGTAAGTTTAAAACAGCATATGGAAAAAATACGCCATACAATCTTGTACCAGCATGATTTAGGATAAAGCTGGATGTGTTTCGAACATTTTGCTTTTTAAATCATCTGGCTATCTCGTTTCTTTTATGAGCTACGCATTTTTAAATGAAACGAAGCAATTATGATTTTAATTTTTTCTTGAGGAATAGCTTCTTATTCTTCATTTAATGCTAATCAGAGCTCTGCTAATGTGGTAGGCTTGCTTACTGGTACGATGACGAATGCGTCTTTTTAATTCATCCCAAAAATGCTTAATTGGGTTGAGATCTGGGCTGCAGGGTGGCCAGTCCAACCTCCGAATTCCAACTTTATCCTAAAACTCATTTACTAAATGCGGAATATGCGGTCTGGCATTGTCATACATGAGTATAAACTCTTGTCCAATTAAAGGCCCAAATGGAATGAGAGCTTCCTGTAGTATATCTTTAATATATCTGTGGGCATTTAGAGCTGCATTATTCACAGGCTTGTACGTCCTTCCATCCAAATTCTCTCCCACATCATCACAGATCCGCCATAGAACGAGAGTCGCTCCGATATTGTACAGTCGGCAAGCCGTTCATTACGTCTGTAGTAAATCCGCCCACGCCAGATGGCCATCTGGCGATCGAAGACACACTCTTAATTCATCTGTGAACAATACGTTTCGCTATAATCTTGTTCTCTCCATTTAACATGCTGCCATGCAAATCTAAGTCGATTATGACGATGATGAGGGAGAAATTGAGGCGCTACAGCAGGTCTGCGGGAATTAAGCCCTGCTTTCTTTAACCGTCTTCTTATAGTTACTTTACTAACGTTTTTTCCACGTACCTGTTGTAGCTCATGTTTTAGTGAACTGGCAGATTCGATAGTGAACGGTAATGAACGTAGCAATATGAAACGGCTGTCCGCTAAGGTGGTTGATTTTTTCCTTCCGCACCTTGGCCTTCTGGTAAAGTTTCCCGTCTCGAGATATCTATTACAAATATCTTGTAGGGTTGATCGCGGAATTCGTAAAGTACAGAAAACATAACTTTTATGACGACCATCTTGTAATAAAGCGACGATTTTACCCATGACTGTAGTGGTTAACACCATTTTAATTATATAATTTGACAACGTCACTGTCAAAATATTCTAATAAAGTATAACGACTAGCTAACTTGATTATCTTACGCTGATTATTTTATTGACATTGAAAAATGAAGGGTTTCATTTAAAAATGCCTAGTTCATAAAAGAAATCAGATAGCCCGATGATTTAAGAAACAAGATGCTCGGAACACATCCAGCTTTATCTTAAATCATATTGGAAGAAGGTTCTTTGACGTGTTTTTTTCCACAGGGCGTTTTAAACTTACGACTAAAAACACCATTTTGACTTACCCTGGTATATGTATATTCAAGTATAAAAAATTTCATCAGGACAAACTGTAGCGCAATCCTAATAAATTATTCTATCGGCCAGCGAAAAAGTCATTGCAATAAAATCAAAAATAAAAGAATTATGCCATATAAATTTTTTTTATGATGCGTGTTGCTGTAACTTGAGTTCCTGAATCAAATTTAGAACCTCTTTTATTAATGGTTCCTTATTTGAGGGAGCACCCACACATGCAGATAAAGATGAAATATAAGGATCCGAAGATATTAGTAATCTGCAAAACATATCTATCATCGTTTTTTTCTCGTAAAAACTTTCTGGAAAAAGACTCTATACCTTCGGAAATCTTTATTACGAGATTCGAGTGCTTCTTGTGAAAACATGCCTATAGGTAAGGGTGCTGCTTTTATGATTTCAGGCCCATGAATTAGTATCCTGTGTAGACTCGCGGGCATGTTGTACCAAGGATAAAGCCTAATATAAAGTATTGTTGTGGCTTTGCAATATTTAGCAAATGCCTGCGAATTACTTTCATACCCAGAATTCATGGCCATTAAAATAACTTATAGACGTTTGACAAAATCTGTGTCAAGACCTAAAAAAAATTAGAGCTTAGTACTACTAAATGAGGATAAGAAAGAAGTACCCTACCCGTTATTTGAGAAGTGACATTAAAATTTCTACAAACCTTCGGTACGGTGTTCCCGTCGTTTGTCGTGTCATAACCTTGCTTTGGAATGTCAACTAATAAAAACAAATCTTCTCTTAGCTTTCTTATTGCTTAATCCTTTCTTTCCTTCATAGTTTTTTTGTCATTTTCTTCACGAATCTGCCACTTTTTTAATGCAATTCTGTAGGAAATGTGAAGGCAACATTCTAAACATCTGATCCAACCATGTGAACTAGAAATCCCATAGGTATATCGACTTTGATTTGCAGGAAGGCGTAAAAGTTTCTCCAGATCATTCACTATTTTTGGAGTCGCACCACAAATTCCGCAGCACTGCGCTGAAGAATTGCTGATCACACTAAACATTTTTCCATCCATCATTGTTAATTTAAAAGAGTGCTTTACAACTACTTGGAGTTGCTCAATATATTTGTTGGTTTAATCTTTTGTATCTGTTTTTCAATATTTGAAATTTCTTGTCTTGATAGCTCAAGTGTTTCTTTTTAAAAATTAATTTTAATGGTCTACAAAATCTCGTAGAAGATGTACGGGGATTTTGCCACACCATGCTACCATCGCCTGTAGTCATTTGTAAGGGAACAATGCAAATAGAAAATAAACTGAAATCAGTTTGTGGTTGGTCGCTTTTAGTACTAAACCCCTGCTTATATGTGCCTGAAGTTCCATCGCACCCCCATTTATACATTAGAGTAAGCCCATTTGTAACATTCGTGTTATATTTATGTAGGAAAAATATCCTTTTGTGTTTCCACAATTCTTTGAACGGTATGGTTCACAAGTGCTTGAAGATTTACTTACTGTGATCTCAATGGTATTTTCATCTGGATAACATTTTTTTTGGCCTGAAGAAGAATGTTATCATTTGGATAGATGTTTGCGTTTCGGATTTCTTGCCCTTTTTTGCATTAAAATGTAAGATTTTTTGGTTAATTTTGTATCAATAAAAAGAGAAAGTGGTTCTTCTGGGGTGTACTTGGTAGCTTTATCTTTTTGATTGTAGTTGCCCGTTCTCGTGAATCTTCAGAAACTTTCTTTATTATATTGGAAACACTCCTTTGACTAGAAGACTCCAGACTTTTGCGAGCCGCGAACGTAAGCTCTGCAGTCGAAAATTTTTGCAAAAGCGGTCTCACTTTTTGTTTCTTTCTTTGGTTGCCAAGATCTGTGAAAGATTTACTTTGTCTACCTTTGCCTCTTGTAGGTTTTGATTTTGATCTAAAAACTCAATAGAATTTTGCAGCCACTCGCGATGTCTCCTTTCGAATACTGTGCATGTGCGACTGCAATTTTTCCACATTTTGGCTACCGAACAATTAAAACTTTTAACTTTTTCCACTACTTTTTGATATCTAAGATCGCCCTCGCATTTCACCAGGTTTAGCCTATTTAAAACAAATCTCAAAACATATACGTTTTTTTGTTCCACGTAGCTGCCATCGCACCATATGGCAAACAATTCGTTTTTCTGTACTGACATTTGTTCCCTACAAAAAACAGTTTTGTTGTTCTTGGTACTTCCTGGCAGCTACACAGTAAAAAATTTCATGGAAAATTTTACACGAAAAGTGGTCTATATAAGGCCACACCAGATTGTGTACATTTCACACCAAGAGTTTTGGTAAATTTGACGAGAACTAGCGTGTACAATGTACACAAAAAAGTGTTAAAAATAATACACCATATCGTGTAACTCTTACACTAAGCTATGTTAAATATACACACAACAGTGTAAACGTGCGTGTTCAAGTAAATGTATTCGTGTAAAGTTTACACAAAACAGTGTTAATTAGAATACACCGAATCGTGTTAGTGTACACATAATCGTGTAACCTATTTATATGCTTGGTAATTTATACTTATATACATAAAGGTGGTAGGAATTAGGAAGGTGAATAAAAAGTTTTTATTTCTGAATCTTGTTTATTATATAAAATAAATGAAACTGTATATGAATGGTATATGGACCAACTATAAGACGAGTGTTCCGTTTAAAAAATGTTATTTGATCCCTATCACGCTTTTGTGGGTCTCCTATATATATAAAAATGTAATATAAAGTAGCTTTTGGTATCTTTATAGATTTTTGCTAACGAAAGTGCCGTCTTATAGTATAGTATTTTATTGTAGGTATTTACATATTTTAACTTACAAGCACATTTTATTGTATTTACATATTTTAACTTACAAGCAACACATATCAGACGGCAAGAGCACACCGGTTCGTCATACAACTGGAAACACCTAGAACATCGTTTTACAAGAACTCCTTTGTCTGGCGCAATGCATCATTGTGAAACTCACTCCAGGGACTCCTGTTTCCCCCTAATTACAGCCTACAACTGTTCAAGAACCGTGTCAATCAACATCTTCACACACACCGTTCTCCGAGCGCCATAGGATCTCTCTTTAATATAACTCTGACCAGCACTCATTTTTATAGTTGTAACCAACACGATGATTGAAAACAATATGGCCTCTTATACAAGGGAAGGCAAAGGACGCGTAACAAGCAACCCGACACACTCTTGGGTGTATAACCGTTCGTCCTAGCGTGTAAATTTATACATTTTTGGTGTACATGTAATGAGAGTGGTGTAAAAAATTACCCATTTTCGTGTAGATTAACACGGAACCAGGACAAAACTTGATTTAACACTGTATTGTGTAAAATATCATTTTACCAAATTAGTGTTGGTTAAGAGGACGGCACTTTACGAATAATGGTGTACAATTTTTACACACAACGCGTTTACCACTCTGTCGTGTAACTATACACGAGATTTTTTTTTACTGTGTAAATTTGGAATGGCTTTTTAGATAAAAGGATTATTTATAATAAAACATATTTTTAAAATAAATCTGAATAAATCCTGCAATTGGCACTTTACGAGATCCAGTTTTACAAAAAGAAATTTATTTATGTACAATAGTTAAACCAAAATCCTTTCTTCTATTATGCACTTGACTTAAATAAATATTATGAACTTTTTATTCGGAAGAACTTACCTCAAAATACTTTGTATCACAAACTTAGTTTCAAATATCACTGCCTAATTATAGAAATTATATTTTTAAAAAGTCAGAAATAAAAGTCACAAAACCAAGAAAGTAAACAACTAAGGAAACAATGCACTTTCAGATTGCGCCACAGCCCCCTATGACGAAATAAACAAAAATTGTTGGAAAAGCAATGACTTTGGCTTATTAACTAAGAAATACCCTACGTTACAATAGCAACCGTAGATTATTTGACACTTTTTTTTCTGTTTATTAATTTCTAAAATAATTAAAATGACCTCTGTGGCGACAGATCGATAAGGAATTTCTATGAAAAAACTCTCTAGATGCTACCCTGTTTCGAAAATATCGGAACTTTCAGGCAGAATGTAAACATCGATTTCTAGGTCAAAATAAATAAAAGTAAAAAAAAAAATTAAAAACAAGCTTTTATTAAAATGCACTAAAAAGCAGAAAATAAAATTTGAAGCAAATCAAACCCATTATTTTGTTACATTAAACATTTTTATATGATATAAAAGCTTGTCACGAGATTTTTCTGTTTAAATTTCTCGCGACAAGCTTTTATATCATATAAAAATATTTAATGTAAAAAAATAATGGGTTTGATTTACTTTTTTTTACTTTTATTTTTTTTTACTTTTTAGTAGGTATTATGGCATAGCAAAATCACAAATTTAGTAAATATTATAGTTTAATTTATAAAACTTAGATTCGTAGTATACACGGGGCTACAAATTCGTTTCTTTGAGATACGGGGTCGGTTAAATTGGGGCAAAGTAGCGCAAGATTCACATGTCGTCGAGAAATTTAGAAAATTCCGTCTACTTCCGGAGATGTCCGTAAAAAAACCGAAAATCATCTATTTTATTTTTATTTTTTCCTGCCTTTGTTTGAAGAGATAAAGTAGAATAAATGTCACATTATTGTTGCCACTTTTTCTCCTCTACAAGCTGGCGGTATCAAATTTTAAATGCGACGTTTCGCTCTCGGGCCCCCTTCATCAAATTAATTTTTTTAAATACGGACCTAGGTTTTTGGTCTCCCAAAACCAACGATGTACACTTGTCCAATAGTGGTAAAATATTGTCATAAGTGAAATCGGGTCAGAAAAGATCGCCCCATCTCTGTCTAACACATTATCTCTTATGGAAAAAATCTAGATTTGTTGGTTTATTGATAAGTGCCATATATCGTTGGTTTTAGGAGACTAAAGAATTTTTAAAAATTAGATAAAAGTTTCAGGTCCGTATTTAAAAAAATGAAGTTGATGAAGGGGACCCAAAAGCGAAACGTTGGATTTAAAATTTGATACAGCCCGCATGTAGACGAGAAAAAGTGGCAATAATAATGTGACATTTATTTTACTTTATCTCTTCAAGCAAAGGCAGGAAAAAAAATAAAATAGATGATTTTCGGTTTTTTAAGGATATCTCCGGAAGTAGACCGACTTTTCAAAAATGTCTCGACAGCATGTCAATCACCCTTAAATTGCGCAACTTTGCCCCAATTTAACGGACCTCGTATCTCTTACGGCTTCGAGATACCCATACTAAGAAACGAATTTGTACAATTACATCCAGGAGGTATTGATTTGTAGCACCCTGTATAATGAAAGCCATTTTGAATCCGCCATTTAAAATTTTCCAAATCTGATAAAAAAAAAATTATATTCCTTGTCCCTAAAAACCCCCTAATACCAATTTTATACGAAATCGGCCATACTTTAAGTACTGCCGTCACCACTAACCTTTAAAAGGAGTGGGGAATTGTAAGCAACACCACTGTCTTTATAAGAATAAACAATGGCACCACCATAGTTTTATATTTTTATTTGAACTACAAACGTATACCAAATTTGAAGCTAATCGGATATGTAGAAGTCATCTAAAATTGACATGCAACATTTAACCAAAAATCGGCCATTTTAAATCCGCCAATTTAAATTTTCAAAATCTGATAAAAAAATTTAAATTCCTTGTCCCGAAAAAACCCATATACCAATTTTAAACGAAATCGGACATACTTTAAGTAGTGCTTCCTACCCTACCCTTGAAAGGGAGGGGGGGAGTATAAGCCAATTGGATATGTAGAAGTCAGCTAAAATTGATTTGCAACATTTATTCAACAACAACATATTCCTTGTCCCCAAAAACCCCCATATACCAACTTTAAATGGAATCGGACATACTTTAAGTAGTACCCCCCCTCCACTAACCCTGAAATGGGGGGCGGTGTAACTTAACAACATTATAATATTGTTTTGTGATCGGAACTATAAACGTGTACCAAATTTCAAGTCAATCGGACATTTAGAAGTAGTTTTAATTCAGCTTGCAAGATTTGATTACAGACAGACAGACAGACCAACAGGTGAAAGTAAATAAAAGCTTGTAAAAATAAGCTTTTTGGTTTAAGTATTTTCTTAGAAAATCGATTACTTGACAAGAATCTACGTCAAAAGCTGTTTTAGAAGACAATTTGGAAATGATGATGTATTTATATAAAGTAAGACACCACTTTGAAAACCGAATAATCTGGAGCAACCCAACTTTCGTATATTATAGAGAGGAGATATGAGAAGGACATATCAAAAAAGTTGCATAGATTCAGATTGAAAACACCGAATTGGTGGATTCTAATTTTCGGTTTGAAAATTCTAATTTAAGCCTACCTGCCAGCCAACGCATGGCTGGCTATTTTCAAGAAATCAATCTCATATTCGCAAACCTGCTGTAACAAAATATATATAATGTTCCATACGAGATCGGGATATACGAAAAAATCGAGCTTGAATTGAAACATGCACAAAATCGTAAAAAAATACAATATTTCGGCAATTTTACGACTAAATAGATGCTTTTGATGCAATATGGGAAATTTGAAGGAATACCTCTTCGTAGTTTTAAAGGACGTGTAGGTTAAAAAATGTAAATTTATACTTCTAATAGCTTGAAATCTCATCGAAAACGGTTTGCATTTAGAAAATGGGTCAGGATCGGAAAATGTGGACATTTTTTTGTGATTAAGGGCAGTTTCTGATGGATTTTACGGCATATTTGGGATAAAATTTTACTTGTAATATACCGATGCGTATAGTTTTTGATCTGAAAATTTTATCCGAGATTTCAAGGTAAAATTTTACTTTAAGCATCAAAGTTGTGGCAGGCGATTTCAAAATATAGAACCAAAAGTTACTTGTATTTCATAGTATGGCATTTTCGAAGTTTACGCTTCTGTCTTGTGGTCTTCAGCACACACGGTTATTTTTATGTATTTTTTCAACTAATTATATAACATTTCAATAATGTCATAAATACGTGATGGTTAAAGTTCAAGCCTTTGTCACTGGTGCGCATGACCGTTTACCGCCTCCCCAACCAGCAGCTGCACATATCTAATAGAGATGTTCGCTAAGCAGCTTTCCCAATTTCCATTCGCCATAGCTTTTTATTTAAGACAGTTTCTTGGGCGTACTGATTCTATGCGGAATATTGCTTGATTTTTTTTTTGGATTTCTTCCAACTTTCGGAATGACTTTTTGACCTAGTTTTACTTCACTTTTCCTGGTAGTGTAGCATTTGCAAATTCCGGCATAAACAAATGCTACAGCTTTGCTTAGTTTAATAGAGACTGTATTATTCCAATATATGTACATTTTCGATGATGAGTTGCGGTTTTCACAATACTCTACTACTTTTTTGTGAAAAGAACCATAGTAGAAACAAAATTTTTCTAGCCCGCTTCGTTTCTGAGATACAGGATACAGGCCGAAATTGAAAAAAAAATGCATTTTGAGACTCCCCTCGTATCTCCGTTATCCTTTAACTTATCGCAAAGCTAAAAACTTGCTCTTATACAGTTTTTTATGTAGAATCCAGTGGCGTAGTCAGATTTTTGCTGTATGCTGCTAATTTTTAGCTATAAATCAACACTCTGTATATTTTTCTTTCGTTTGATTGGAAATTTTGTAAACTTTACACAAACATAATATATTACATGATATTTATTTTAAATAATTAACCTAAAATTCATAATTTCACAAAAGTATATAGTATAAGCATTGTCTTTTGAACAATGGTATAAGTATTAGTAGGCAGCGATTATTCGAACAATGGAATGATGATTTACTATTTGCAAGATCTGTCAGTTGCAAATTTATAATTTCTGTGTAATATTGCATTTCTTTTATGATAGCTGAAAATTAAAATTATCAATATTTTGAAAAATATGACATGTTAGTCTGCTTTATACAAAGCAATGAAAACTCCCGTGAAGCTTCTCAGCTCTATTTCAATAGGTTTCTTTGAATATTTATTTACCTTTTGACTTATTTGGGGTTATTTTATTTATCATTTTAATTTATAGATATCCAGAAAGAAGGTAACCTGGTTTTTTAATGTTTTCCAGAATAGAGAAAAACTAGTGTCGTTTAGGGACACATTTTGTGATATTATGAATTTTAGGTTTATTATTTAAAATACATACCATGTAATATATATTTATGTGAATATTATAAAATTTACAATCAAAGAAAAGAAAAATATACAGAGTGTTCCGTAAAGAAAATTACAAGTTTGATTTATAGCTAAAAATTGAGAGCTCACAGGGGAGGCTGACTACGTCACTGGATTCTACGTAAAAAACTGCAACAAAGCAAGTTTTTAGCTTTGCGATATGTTAAAGGATAATGGAGGTATGTGGGGGTTCCCAAAAATTTTCTTTTTAAATTTCGCCCTGTACCTCAGAAACGAAGCGTGCTATGAAAAATTTCTTTACGTCATCGTTCTTTTCACAAAAAAGTAGCATAGCTAAAACCGCAACTCCCAATCTTTACTCGTTCATGAGATACCCCGTAATATCAGCGAAATGGGACACCCTGTACAATATATAACATACATTACCCTTGGAAGTTATTAAATATACTTTCTATAGGGTCTGGTGTAATATAAGCACTGTCGATTTTAAATATTTTTGGGGTTCAATGGAAAGATTACATCAAATGGAACCATAAACCTAACCAATGTAGTTAGGTTTATGAATGGAACACATTAATGCAAAAAATTTGCGGATGAATCACTTTTGACGCCAAAAATTGAAAAAAGTCCAGGAGCATGTTTCATAAAGTATACCTTGATACGGAAATAATAGTCAGTGATGTCAGTCACTAGTTCGAGACCAACGTGAGCGGCTTAAAGTAATATTTAATATTTAACAATAAATCTGGTATGAAATGCTCGCAAAATGCCGCTTGTTCTAAATGCGGACACAGCGTTCCGGCACAAAACGTGCAACGCTGCCAAATTCATTGTGACCCGTATACGCGCGTTACGCGGAGCATTTGAAGCAGCTGTATTTTAACAGAGGTTCGCGATCGACGGTCGTAAATGTACTGATATTTTACGACTGTCAGGCGGAGGTCGCAACGTTGCAACAGTAAACGAGCATGTACCTTGTGAGAGATCTATGCATAGTCGCGCTTGCAGGTTTAGACATTTGCCACACATAACGTCGTACGCGTGAGAGATCGTGTTAGCATGTTTATTTAAACTTAAATGGATTATAACGTATCGGAATCAGTTCTAATGACTAAAATAAATTGGAACTAACTGAAACTAACCGAAAGTGTATTGAACGACTATCCAAAACTAACCAAAAGCACCAAAACGGGCTAAAACGTATCGAAATAGATTTAAAATATTGAAGTACGTTAAAACTAACCCAAATTAACCGAATTTTGGTGACTAACCAAAACTAACCAAAAACATTAAAATTGCTTATAACGTATCGGAACCGGTTCAAATTACTAAAATAAATTGGAACTAACTGGAAGTAACCGAAAGATGATTGAATGACTATCCAAAAATAAATAAAAGCACCAAAACGGGCTAAAACATAGAGAAAAAAGTTAAAACTTACCCAAATTAACCGAATTTAGGTGACTAACCAAAACTAATCAAAAGCATTATAATTGCTTATGATATATCGAAAGGTGATATGTCTAATCAAAACTAACCAAAAGTAACTAAGAGCACCAAAAGGGGTAAAACATATCGAAATAGATTAAAAATATTGAAGTAAGTTAAAATTAACCCAAATTAACCGAATTTTAGCGACTAACTAAAGTTAACCAAAAACATCAAAATTGGATATGATGTATCGGATCCGGTTCAAATGACTAAAATAAATTAAAACTAACTAAACTTAACCAAAAGATGTTGAACCAAAACTAATCAAGAGTAACCAAAATGGGCTAAGACGTATCGGAACAGATTAAGAATAAAATAAGTAACTAACCCAAATTAACCGAATTTTTGCGACGACCTACATTATTAACCAAAAACGTTTAAATTGTTTTAACGTATCGGAACCGGTTCAAATTGCTCAAATAAATTGGAACTTACTGAAAGTAACCAAAAATTGATTGAATAACCAACCAAAGCTAACCAAAAGTAACTAAAAGCACCAAAACGGGCTAAAACGTATCGAAAAAATTAAAAATATTGAAGTTAGTTGAAACTAATTCAAATTAACCTTATTTTGGTGACTAACCAAAAACACTAAAATTGGTTATAACGTTTTGGAACCGGTTCAAATAACTAAAATAAATTAAAACTAACTGAAATTAGCCGAAAGTGAACGACTAACCAAAAGTAACCAAATGCACCAAAATGGGCTAAAACATATCACAACAGATTAAAAATATTAAGCTTATAAGGTGAAAAGAAATTTAATTAACCGAACTTTGCCGACTAACTAAAATTAACCATACCGTATCGGAACCGGTTCAAATTACTAAAATAATTTAAAACTAACTAAAGCTAACCTAAAGCTGAGTGAATGACTAACCAAAACTAATCACAAGTAGCCAAAAGCACCAAAACTGTCTAAACCGAATCGGAATAGATTGCAAAAATTAAAGTAAGTTAAAACTAATCAAGATGAACCGATTTTTTACAGCTAACCAAAACTAACCAAAAAGATTAAATTTGATTATAACGTATCGAAGTCAGTTCAAATGACTAAAAAAAATTGAGCGAATCTGGTAGTAGTCGAGACACTGATATGTAAACATATCCTATAACGACAATGGTTGTAAAAAAAGACAGCAGCACGTTGTGTTCCCGAGCGGTCACCCATCCAAGTGCTAACGCCGCTCGACGTTGCTTAACTTCGTGATCGGACGAGAACTGACATTTTTAACATGCTATGGCCATTGCTCGTACGTTTTAGCTTGGTCATAGAATTAAAGTTAGGTTTAATAACCAAGTTTAAAATAATGAAAAATCAACGCGAACGAAGCCTCGGGTAAAGGCTAAAAGTGTCCTATGTTCTATACTATACTCTTGAAAATATCTGTACAAAATTTCATGATGGTCGGAACAGTTTATGCGTGAAAGCTTAAGAAATAAACAAACACATTCGCATCTGTAATATTAGTTAGGATTATTTTATAATACTTACTGGCAGCTTCGGAGTGGATTAATTAACTGCACAAATTCGACACGATAATCTAATGCCATCAGGAATAACATCAATATATGGACACAGCTTATTTACTTAGTGATCGTGGGCCGACATTCTTAGATTTGGGAATGTCGATAACCAAATTTTGAAAATTTTAGAAGAGGGGCATGAATCAATGTTGTTTTAAACATCTGGACATCTGAATAATACTTTTGACAGTTCGTTTAATTTAAAATAATAATATGCTCTTTTATCATCTAAAATCTGTTTAAAAACGATTTTAAATGAAAAAATTGTATAAAAACTCGAAAATTCGAACTTTTTTAGGACGATATCTGACGAATTTGTCGTGGATTATGAAGCGAAAATTCATTTTAAATTCAACCTTCCATTAAAAATAAGCTGTGCTATGGATCCAAATACACTGCGAATATAATAATTTATAAATAATACTTTTGACTGTTCGTTTAATTTAAAATATGCTTTTTTATCATTAAAATCCATTTAAAATGATCTTAAATGGCAAAATTGAATATAATACCGCCCTAGCGGCTAGAATCGGTTTACACATTTTCGTCCCATTTGCCGAGATTTACCCTCATACTGCCGCGTAAGATGTTTACACATCAATAAGTTGAAACTAACTGAAAGTTGTTTGAACGACTAACCAAAAGTGACTAGAAATAGTCAAAACGGGCTAAACAGAGTCAGAACAGGTTAAAAATATTACAGTCACGTTACGGCTAATTATGTATTAATAGATTTTCCTATCTAAAAGTGAAGGGTAATTTTTTCGGTTTTCATATCTGCACATTTTTGATGTGTACACATCTTACGCGGCGGTATGAGTGTAAATCTCGGCAAATGGGACGGAAATGCGTAAACCGATTATGACATTATAAGCCGTCGCATTGAGGAGCAAGCTAATCCAGGACGTCCGTGAAGGATTTTTATACATTTTTGCCATTTAAAATCGATTTTAAACGGATCTTAGACGATAAAAAAGCATATTTCAAATTAAACGAACCGTCAAAAGTATTAATCAGATTCCAGACCTTTAAAACAATATTCAGTCATGGCCCTCTTCTATAACTTGCAAAGTTTGGTTTTTTAATGGACGGTTGAATATAAAATGAATTTTCGTTTCAAAATCCACGACAAATTCGTCCGAAGTCACGGCTATCGTCCTAAAAAGATCGGATTTTTATACAATTGTGTCATTTAAAATCGTTTTTAAACGGATTTTAGATAATAAAAAAGCATATTATTATATTAAATTAAATGATCTGTCAAAAGTATTATTCAGATGTCCAGACGTTTAAAACAATATTGAGCCATAGCCCTCTTCTAAAATTTGCAAAATTTGATTATTGACTTTACCAAATCAAAGGATGTCGGCCCAAGATGAGTAGCTGGTAAAAGAATAAGCTTTGTAGATTTTCGTGTCGAATGTATGCAGTGAATTAATCCACAGTAGAGTGCTATAGACGGCCTCAATTCTCCCCCCTCCAATTTTTTGCCCCTTACTCCCTCCGGTGACTTTGAGATAGACCCCGCCCAATTGGTCTTAAGTGTATTCGACCTTGAATGACGTTGATCTAATTTCACCTTGAATGTCCTTGACATTTGATCTTGAATATCCTTGAGTTTTGTTGAAGGTCGCGCATTTGACCTTGGGATTGCTCCAAGCGTGTATGAACTTGTACGTCCTTGCACTGTTTTGTGGTGTCTTTTACCTTGAATGACATTGAGATAATTTGATCTTGAATGCCCTTGAGTTTTTGATGTGTAAATATCTTACGCGGCGGTATATGGGTAAATCTCGGCAAATGGGACGGAAATGTGTAAACCGATTCTAGCCGCTAGGACAGTACTATATACAATTTTGCCATTTAAAATCATTTTAAACGGATTTTAGACGATCAAAAAAGCATATTTAAAATGTAACGAACCGTCAAAAGTATTATTTTTGTTATATTATATTCGCAGTATATTTGGATCCATATCACAGCTTATTTTTAATGGACGGTTGAATTTAAATTGATTTTCGCTTCAAACTCCACGACAATGTCGTCCGAAGCCACGGCTATCGTCCTATAAAGTCTGAATTTTCAGATTTTTATGCACTTTTATCATTTAAAATCGTTTTTAAACGGATTTTAAAAGATAAAAAAGCATACTATTATTTTAAATTAAACGAACTGTCAAAAGTATTATTCAGATGTCCAGACGTTTAAAACAGTAAAATTTGAAAAAGCTGGTTATTGACTGTCCCAAATCAAAGGATGTCGGCTCAAGATTATAAGGTAAATATGCTATGTCCATATGTTGATATTATTCCTGGTGGCATTAGATTTTCGTGTCGAATTTTGTGCAGTGAATTAATCCGCTCCGAAGCTGCCAGTGTGTATTATTAAAGAATCCTAACTAATATTATGAATGCGAATATATTTTTTTTTATTCTATGAACAAGCTAAAAAGGTAACGGCCATAGCACGTTGAAAATGCCAGTTCTAGTCCGATTACTGAAGTTAAGCAACGTCGGGCGTGATTAGTACTTGGATCGGTTACCGCGTGGAAACATAACTTGCTGTTGTCATTTTTGTTACAACCAATGCCTTTATAGGATATGTTAATTTTTCTTTATTTATTTTTGTTTTAATTATGATAATGTTTAATATTATTGCTAAAAATGCATTTCTTTAATTATATACCTATATTATCAACACTATTGTGTTTGTATTTTTACTTTTTTAAACTCTTTTTGAAACTATATGAATTTCAACGCAAATCACATTTTTGCGTTTTTATTCATGATTTTCAATGTCTCTTGCAAAGGACTGTGAATTTTTGTATTGTTTGTTCAAAATATTAATTTGTAAAATGGAACATGGAGAAGCTTCGACAAGTCTTTCTTCCCCCCCCCCCCCCCCCCTGCAAAAGAAGTGAAAAGACATTTAACTGTGGGCGAGCATGCATTGGTAAAAACCGTGTATATGTGTTTGTTAAACGAAGTTATTGATAACGTTGAACTGTTAACATAAAACTAAAAATGTGGGATTTGCAGTGGCGTAGCTAGAAATGTGGGCGCCGTGGGGCAAGCCTATCCGCTGGCGCCTAAAACAAACCTATATTTTGTGTATATACGCAAATTATTCCAAAAACAATACATCATAATATTAAACGTATATTTTTGAAGTGAAACTTCTTAACGCGCGCCGGGAGTAAAATTTGAAGGTCGAGGACACACGGCGGGCGAGCTGGCAGGGAACGGAAAACGGTCACGGACGTTTATTGTGATATCTTTGTTAGTTTACAAGATAAAAATTTGGGGTTTGCTCTATTATCTTGTCCAGACATAATCGAAACTTTTATGAAGAATAGCTTTTTTGCATTTAAGCCTTCCCTTTTTGTTAATTGAGTGATATATTAAGAAAAAAAAAACAACTGTTTAACCAAATTTGAGGCTAGGGCGTTTAAGTTTAAGAAGTTTCGCTTCTGATATGCGCACATAGTGCACACGCTTTTTTTATTTACAGGAATATGAATATAAAATATATAAACGGCAACCAACCAACAAGTACATACATATTTAAATATAAACGTAAACTAAAAATTTGTAACCTTAATCAATTAATTAATCATTGGAGTCTTTCTTCGGTTTTGAATCGACGTAAATTGATCGATTATTTGATCAAAATTAATTTTTTGGACAAATTCATTTTCTGTGCTTAGTATTGCTAGGCTATTAAGACTTGTCTGGCTAATGGTACTGCCTAAATACGAAACTCTAAAAAACACATACTTTTTCACGACCGAAATTTTCAGAATTTTTGTCTTTGAAGTCGCATGCCGCCTTACGCAGCGTTTTTACAAATTTGCATGTACCAAATGCCGCCGGGCCGGGCCGGGATGCATTTAAGCACAATGCACCGCGCCCCGGTCATTTTCGCTGCTTTGATTGGTCTAGACCGAGCGCAGGTACGTTTTGCCACACTTGACTGAAACGAGGTGCAATATGCCATGTCCTCTTCAACGTGGGATTGAATCGGCAGAATTACCCATGTACTCGCGGTACATTGGATCGCTTCCAACCGTTTGATAGGTCAGTGGTTAGATAGTGTGTTTGTGATGCGAAGGTTGCTGGAGCTCTATCGATATATAGAAGAATATACAGGATGTCTCATTAAAAAAAACATTAATTTAATCTGTGCAGTAGAATTTCGATGTTCAATTGTTTTTCTAGTAACACCACAGAAAGCTGTATGAAAATCCTTACAACTTTTGTATTTAACATTTTTTTATACGAGGGCAAATAAAAAAGTTAAAGGGGGGTTACATTTATAACCGGACACCCTGTACGCTTGTTCCTGAACTAACCCAAACTATTAAAGAATAAAGAGGATATTGATTAAAAAGAAGGAGATATAATTATCAGCATAGAGAGATAGATCTTTATGTTATTTTCTTTTAAAAACTTCACGATTGTTTTAAGAACTGAATTATTTGATTTATGTAGTATTGAACACAGTCATATAGGCGTTTGAACACCGCCTTCTGCAACATTCTGATACAGGTGAAGGTTTATATTATTACATTCAAAAAGTATATGTTGCAGACTACGCAACTTCCCACATTCACACTCCGGGAAGTCTTTGACCCCCAGTCTTACAAATAATGTTGGGGAGTCGAGCAGTGTCCTGGTCTCATTCTTATGATTACTGTTATATGTCGTCTGTCTATGAATTCTGTTAGGCAGTTACACCAGGATTTTCTTGGAAATTCAGGCTTTGCTTTGTTAAAAACGATATGTGATCCAGATCTTTATTATTATTATTTCCTATCTTTTTAACTGCAGTTTGAGGGTCATTAAAAATAATTGCTATATATTCTGGTAGCTCTTAAAATTAAAAATACCTACTTCACAAGTTGTAAATAATATTATTCACCTTTTTGTAAGGTTGCCTTGGCAAATTTAAGATTTGTTGCAGATTAAGTGACTAGTTTCACATGCCCAATTTGATATCCTTGCGGCAGGATAAAATCAATGAATTTGAACCCTGTGGTACGACAGGATATTTGCCTAATCGTTGGGCTCTCACACAACTGTCAATAACAGTCAATATTATGTACAGTGTCGGAAATTAAATTTCGTACACTTATTTTTTCCCAATGTGATATTGGCTTTTGTATACCTAGATCACCTGGAAATAAACTTCACTTTTTGACAAATTGATATCGGCGTCATAAGATTTGAAAATTATATTATTTCATTTTAACAAAGCTTGCGAAGATGAATCCGCTCAAGAATGCGAGAATATTAATTTGCTTTATTCGAAAAAGGCGTTTCTCTACGAAGAATAGCTGAGCAAGTTGGGAAACCTAGAAGCATTATACAAAGCTTCACAACTAATTGGGAAAATACAGGATAGAAGGGCTGGAAGTGACAGAAAAAAAATCCACTGCAGACAGCAGTAGAAGCACATAACTATACTAATTTTCCTGGGACAGTAAAGAACGGCAAGAAATCGTATAAAGAAAAAATCGGAACTGAGAAACAGGTGTCTGCTAAAACGCCATTTTGACCGATATGAATAAACGGCAAATAATAGAGTTTGCCATGGAATATTTACCGCAAAGTATGGACTAAGGTAGTATTTACCGACGAGAAAATTTTTCAGACTTATTATAGCGGGCAGATTAGAGTGTACAGGCCGCCAAATCCAAGGTATGAAGAAAGATATAGCCAACATGTTAAAACAAGTGGAATATTTTCTGTTAATGTATGGGGGTATATTGCTTCCAGAAGGCTCACCATATTCGAGGAAGATTTAACACTCAAAATTATATACACATCCTTCAAAATGTTATGTTTCTATCGGCACGGTATAAATAAGTATACGGTAGGTTCACTGGAGACATATCTCCAATTTTGCCGACAGCCTTTGGCGACGGGGCGAATCCGGATCAATCTGGTTCGTCGTCACTGGAGGGACAGAGAGTGTGCAAACGCCCTGAGATTGTGTACTTTCGCGTCGCGTTGTCTTATAAAAACCGAGGAAAGCGCATCAGCCAATACTTTTTGAATCTCTCCCCACAGACTGCTCGCTGCTGCAGATAGAGTATTTTTTTTACCGTGCGGCGGCTTTATTGTTTGTTGCAAAAACATCAAACGATTTTTGCTGAGTGGGTCTACTCGATATTATTTGTACTTTGTTATCGGTAAACAATATATTTCAACAAGAAAATTTTAGATACCAGTATGATAACTGCCCCGTCCATACAGCAAGGAGAGCATCGAACTGGATATGGGAAAATAACATTTCATTGTTACCATCGCCCTCAAGAAGCCCTGATATTAATCCAATTGAAAAAGTTTGGGGATATATCGTGAAAAAAATCAACAAAAACAATGATTTTCAACCAGAAAATAGTCATGCTTTGTGGAATAATATTGAAGAAACCTGGAATAATTACAATGTTCATCACGCCCAAATGCTGGTGACATCAATGCCCAGACGTTTAAGCCTATTTGTAGAAAAAATTAATCCCTTATTAATATTAAAACAATGTTTTTTTTATTATTTGAATAATCTGTTTTATAATTAATTTTAAAGTCGTATCTTATTGTATATTATTATCCTGATTTTTTTTTTATTTTCTTCTACCACTTCCTGCCCTCCTATCCAATTTTCCCATTTAATTTTGAGGTCTTGCATAGTGCTTTTTAGTTTTCCAACTCCCTCATCTACCATTTTTATATGAATACTTCCTTCTTATGAATAATTTTATATTATAACCTTTTTTCTGTTATTACTGAAGTAAGAAACGCAAGGTATAAAGGTGAGATAAAGGTAAAAAGCCCAGTTTACCAGAATATTCAAAAATTACCTAAAACGTTAACCTCAGTGTACGAAATTTTATTTCCGTCACTGTACGTACTTTTTTGTATTACTTTATTATTTATTGTTTAATATGGGTTTTAACTATCAAGGGATCTCATCTATAGGAGGGAAAGAATAAAGTGTTGAAATATTATGTCTCGTTGAAAAGCTCCTCTAAAAACTACTTTTCAGGATTTAATAACTTTATACATTTTTCCTAGTTGAGTCTCAGTTAACTAGGTGGTGCCTAATAACTTTATTAAAGTGTACCGAAGAATCCACGCTCCACTGTATTACTGGCGCATTTATTGGTCACTTTTTTAAATTGGTTTAGGAAACGTTGCCATAATACATATTCACCAAAGACTATTTAACTGACATAATATTGTAATATTGTCCTATGTTAATTTTAGGGATAAAGGAAATTACTATCTGGATACTGGATACAGCGGAATTTATAATGGATAATGATGAGCCACGAAAAATCTTTGTTTTTGTAAAATATGTTGTTGTCTATTGTTATTAAATATTATTGAAGCACGTACTTGTTTTAATCCTTTATCTATTGCTTTTATAAGATCAGCACATGCTCCTTTCGAATCTGACAGTAAAATCGTTTAAAAAAAAATTAGTGGTTTCGGTATATTTCCACAAGTAAAATTTTACATGTTTCACTACTTAAACGCCACATACTTATGGATACTACTGTATATAACCTATAAACTACAGGAAAGGATGCTTAATATCATTTCTCCCTTCTATTCCATTAATTAATGACATATTTAATTTAATTAGGCTCCTTCATACTATATATTATTGTTTTAATATTAGACCTAAATTATTTACGATGCCGGTCTCGAGCACAGTCAGTTTTGAGGCCTCCGGATTTCGGAATTCCCAGCGACAGGAGAGTTGCATCCAAACTTTCTCTAAAGTCAATCCCATCGGAGTTTGAAGACGAATCTGCCAGTTTGGCGTGAGTTGTTTAGTTAGCAGCTAAAATAAACATCATCATAGGGTACTTAACGTGAATTAATATATTTTTCTATTGCTATACTTTAATTGATTTATTAGATATGTACCTATCAGTATCGTAATGAAGTGCATTACGATGTTGATGTTTCATTACAAAACTGAGTTTTAACCAATCAAAATTCAACGCACATAGTGATATCAATATCAAAGACAACCACGATCATGACAGATTTAAAATTTATAAGTGTTGCCACTTCATAGATAATTTACTAAGTAAAATTTAAAAATTAAAGATTATTTTTCATTATTATGACTGATCGTAGAAAAAATAGTGTATGTAACGAACATATAATGACTAAGACAGGAGGATGAGAGTAGTGTCGTAACGAAATGCTTATTACATTGCATAATATACTATTTCATTCAGTTGTACTGATATTACAAATTTCAGGACAGTTGCAGCTAGACTCAGGCTCGGTTTCACAATGTAAAGTAAACTTTTTGGTCACTTGACTAATTTGTCGTTGGTTACAAAACCACAAAATATCTGTTGGTTATATAACCGTCTAGTAGCTAGCAGATTTTTAATATTTATGATCGCGATGAAATAAATCGCTTATTTAGGGAAAATATGTAGAAATAGGATTAGGATATGTATTCTAAATTCTAATTGTAGTTTTTTAAGCTTTTGTACCCGGTGAAAATTATTTAATATTTGACTGTTATGTTTTGAAATTCCTTACAAATAAACGAAAGATTCCAAAATTGAATGTTGGAAGCTCAATAGAAGGGATATTATGCATTATGGTAAAATAAAAATGTGTAGTTGTTAGTTTAATACCTAGGTAATAATTATACTAGTTAAAATATGTATGCACTTCTTCTTTAATTTGGTTGGCTGACACTCATTCACTGATTAATACCTGTGATGGAAGACAAATTAATTTAATTTTTATTCTTCACATATCCGTAAAAGTCTTTACATGTTAACTTAAGATTTGATTTTACAAGCAATTCACTCTTTATTGTATCCAGTGTACATCTATTTCTGTTATCCCGCCAAGAGTTCTCGATTAAGGAAATATCTCCGCTTCTCGATCACTCATAAGAACACTAAGAACTGAAGGAGAATTCTAATTTGTGGAAAATCATATTTTTCTTTTTTAAAAAGTCTCATCCATTTGTCGTTAGTTGACCGATCCATTCTTCGTTATTCGGGAGAAATATTTTGAACAGATGAATAATGTTCATATAAATCATCTAAATCTCATTTTATATCTAACAATTTCGCCATCCAAACCAAAACATTAAAAGCAATGTCGGTTTCTGTTTAAATGATAATGGTGTTATCTGATCCAGATTTATCATAACAAAAGCATTTTTTCTAAATATGTCATAAAACTGCATAAAATTCTTAGCGATGGAGTCGCTTTGTTGAGAAGTAGATTTCTTTGAAGCTCCACCGACCTTATATCTTAAGATCTTATCAGTTCTTCTTTGAATTACTATGTTCCTTAACGTATCGATTTATACAGAATACAAGTGCAAAACAGTTAAATCTGATTATTCGAAACAAACTACCGCCTCCTGGAAAACGCGTAATGAATTCTGAAGAAAGTACAATTCAAGTATGGTTCATTTATGGAAGGATAATTATCTTAATTTTCTTCGACGTTTTTAAATGCTTCAAATATTTTCCACAATGAAGCCCCACATTTTTCCTGGGTGAAAATTAAGTAACTTCTTGTGGCTGGCCAGGAATTTAGCGATCCATCAACTGCTGGTAGAAGCGAAAGCCATCTAGTTACCACATGCCGTAGAAGAGACTCATAGTTCAAATCAAGGAAGGTAAACACCTCCTTCAAAGCTTGTTTTCGCTTTGCATGGCCGCTAAAGGTGCGTACAGACTTGCAACAAAACCTCGCCATGAACATCGCTGAGATGTTAGTGGCGACCAATAATAAGTTTTTTTGGAGAAGATAAATTCTTTAAGTGTGTAAATTGGTGCAAACCTTGTAGCGAACATAGCGGTGTTCCGAATTTAGTAAATTAGTGACGACGAAACGCGATGAGCGTCCACACATGCAACGAAGCAGCGAACAAGACCGCGCAAGATTTCTTTTAATGAGCCGGCAGAAAACCTAATAGTGTTCTTATCAAAGAGAAAAGAGCTTTTGTAAGACAACGTAAAGAGAAGTTTTAGAAGAACACGATCTAGGAATGGAACTGAATTAAAGCCATCAAAAGTAAAACATGTTCCTGGGTTTAATTAATGTTGTCTTTTTGCATTTACTTTTATTTAACTTCCTATCAGAAGTAATATAATATTAAGCAATGGTATAGTATAATAATTTAAATATATGCATGTGTTCTATATGTTTATATGTAGTTCCCATTTGTTTAATATATATTTTTAGTAGGTAGGTATCCATCCTATATATGAAACTCGAGTCGCGTACAAAAGCACATTCTAAATCTTTAGAATATAATGGACAACATTTCCAGCATTTACTGTAAAAATTCGCTACTTTGTTTAAAATTTTGTTATTTTTATTTTTCCTAATTATTATTTCCTGTACTTTCACATGTTAATTGAATTATTTTGTAGTCGTACAAACCTCCTCTCGTTCATTGGTGTTATTTCAGGATACATTTGGTTAAATTTTCTGCCAGTTCTTCTGGCAATGATTTGATCACATTGTCGATGTAAAATAAAAAGAATTTCGTTTGAATAATTATTTTCGCTCATTTTAATTCATTTAAGTTACTTATAAAAGTCACGAAACTGTTATAAGCTTGATATTTCCAGGGTTACTTAAAATTAAATTCTATAAAAAATAAATGTTCACAAAGAGCGGCTTTATTAAGAAAACTTGATGCTTTGGGTATAGGGCTATGATATACCACCGTAAAGCATTTTCCTTCGTCTTTCAGTTTATTAAGTGATATACAGGGGGTTTGGTTTGAAAAAACGAACTTCTGACCCCTTTTATGAATAACGGAAATAACAGTAATTTTAGCAGGCCCTGTATGATATAGAGTCGATTTCTCAGTGTAAATTAAATACATCGGGTCTGTCTAAACTACCACCAATATATCAATTTTCATGAATTGAGAGCACCAATTTATTTAATTTTAATTAGGGCCATGTTTTGGACCATATTTAACAAAAATTATTTTGTATCTCGAAAACGGATAGAAATAGGTATAGAACAATATTAACAAAAAAGTATTATAATAAAAGGGCGATTCTAAAAATGTCTTAATATATGGGGTGTTCCATTTAGAAAAATAAAGTTGTTATGACTTTTTGAGAGAAGCGGCAACGTCGCAATGCTGAAAATATTTTAGATCGATAGAACAGATAAGAAAATGTAAGATGCCAAAATTTTAGAAGAATCCTGCTTTCCATAAACGTCTAACCTACCATCGACCGTGAATCACCTTGTATAATAAATTCCATTTTCAAAATTTTTACATAATGCAGAATTTCTAAATAGATGTGAATCATGACATGATCCAGGCCATCTGGCAACAATAGTTATGATTTAAAAAAAGGGTCGGCTATTACTTCTGTGGTAATAATTGAAAATAATTGTTTGCGGTTACACCATTATCTCCTCCAGATGATGTATTTTCACATCGAGTGCGCCAATACAACTTGGCATGCTGTCTATATTGTAAAAGGCTTGTCTCACTTCGGTAACCTCATAATTTTCTGGCATTGTGTTGGATATTTCGAAGGCAATCGACAGATCTTGTTATGACGCATTGCTCAACAAACTGCCGTCCTTCGGACTACCAGCCTCTCTCTGCAGCTGACTTGCCAGTTTTCTTAAGAACCGTTCCCTGTACATTGCAATTGATGGGCACATCTCAGACACATTCACCATTATCGCTGGCGTACCTCAGGGTGCAATACTGGAAAAGGTTCAAACTAGAGATGCTATTGTTACACTAATCCTATGATTATATTAGTGTTTTCCTCTGAAATCCATTCTACGGTTCTTTTTGATAACCTGAACCGCTCAAAAAAAATCTCCTTATATTTCTACCAGCAATTCGTTATCAGCCTGATTATTTTCGGTCTATTCGCTCATCATCACTGCTGAATGTGCTTATACTATCGTACAAATCCAATTCCATAGTTAATTTTTTAAGAAAATATTAATATTAATCACAACGCCAATAGAATAGCTTAATTTGTTTTAAGTTCAGTAACTACATACTATGTCTCTGAATTGTGAAACACTTTTTAATTACGTTGGGGTTTGGAACCTTCGGCAACATGCACTAATACAGAGTTTTATCCACAATACTGAAATAGAATTATTTCACTCGACGCGCGTTTCGCTAACCATGTTAGCATCATCAGGAGCTGATCAAAACTAAAATTAAAATCTATCTAACTCTCTTTTATGCTAATGTTTGCTTAATCAAGCGAAACTAAAAAGAACCAATCCTGGAATCCCACTAGTCACGCTTGATCAATCAATACAATGGACAATACGGAAGAGGCCCTCTATCTCTATTTAAACTATTCTTACATTTAATAATTTCCATACTTTCATATGCGTCTAATAATCTCCTATCAGTTATATTATGAATTAATTTTAAATTTTTAATTGTTATTCTATGATTATTATCAAAAGCATGCTCGGCAACACTTGATTTTTCTGTTCTACGATACTTTAAATGAGCTATATGTTCTTTGAATCTCGTTTGTATAGATCCTCTTGTTTACCCAACATATTTTTGGTTACAATCCATACATCCAATTTCATATATTCCACTTCTTTCTAATATTTCAATTTTGTCCTTTGGACCACCTAATTATTTCTTAATGTTAAACTGAGTCTGGTATACTAATTTTAAACCTACTTCCTTAAAACCTTTTGGAGTCCTCTAGTTGATATACTGAGGATTATACGGTATCGAAACATATTTTGTATATTCATCCTGATTAACGAAAGAAATGGAATCACGAATGGTTTTTCTAAACAAACGCCTATTAATTAGTTAATTTATTAAGTTAGTATTAAGACCATTAACTTTCGCTATATTCCTAATTGTTTCCTTTTCATTAGTAAATCTTTCTCTGCTAAGAGGAAAGTTAACCAAATCGCAGTGGAAGGAGTCATTAGCAATATATCGGTTAGTGGCAGTATTTTTTCTGTAAATATCAAATTCTAGTGTGTTATTATCGTTCCTAATCATTAAAGTATCCAAAAATGGTAGCTGGACATTGTTCTCGACTTCATAAGTAAATTTAATGGTGGGGAAACGGTTGTTTAGTTTTGATACAAAATCTTCAATATTAGCGGTTTTTGTGTCGAAAATCGCGAAAATGTCATCCACATACCTGTACCATACGCTTGGAAAATATTCCTGAGTGATTTCATTTTCAAATTTACTCTTTTTTTTTCTTTTATGGCAGTGGCATACACACTAAAGGGAGATCCTATGGCGCTCGACGAGCGGGGTGTGTGCGAAGATGTTGATTGACACGGTTCTTGAATATTTGTAGGTCGTTATTAGTGGGAAAGAGATGTTCTGGAAGTGAGTTCCACAGTGATGCAGTGCGCCAGTCAAAGGAGTTCTGGTAAAGCGATGTTCTAGGTGTTTCTAGTTGTACGACGAACTGGTGCGCTCCTGCCGTCTGTCGGGACTGTCTGACAGGAGTTGCCAGGGGCGGGATTATGCGGGCCAAATCCTGGGAACATCTGCCGTGAAAGTATCTGTAAAACAGAGACATCTCGGCCACATGTCTGCGATGTTCCAGACTATCCAGATTCCGGGTCAACTCCGGATCGCCGACGAGACGCACAGCCTTCTTCTGAATGGAATTCAGCAGCTTTAGGGTATGCTTTGGTGCGGCACCCCAGATATGTGAGCAATATTCTAAGTACGGTTTTATTTGCGCTTTGTACAGCAAGAGCAACTGCTGCGGTGTATAGAGTTTTTTGTTGCGAAATAGCGCAGCAAGCTTCTGGGAGGCTTATTTTGCGATGTTAGCAACATGGTCATGCCATGATATATTGCTGTTGACCGAGACACCCAGCAGCCCGATTGACGAGGATGAAGGAATGGTCGATCCTGCCATAATGATGTCAGGGCCCGCTGCATTGGGCCTCTTAGTAAACGTTGCTGCTTGGGTCTTTGCTGCATTGAACTGGACCAAATTTCGGTCGCCCCAAGTTTGAACTTTCTCCAGGTCTTGATTAATTGCTGAAATCTGCTGCTGTCTGCGGTGATGAGTCTCAGTCGCTGGTAAGGGTTTTTCTGATCTAAAGTGGGAGACAAGGGTACTGTCATCTGCAAAACTGTAAACAGGATTATTCGTTTCGATCAGCAGGTCATTAATATAGATAAGGAACAGAGTTGGTGAAAGTATTGCGCCCTGAGGCACGCCCGCGTTGATGGTGAATGTGTCCGAGATGTGTCCATCGACTGCACCGTGTAGGGATCGGTTCTTAAGGAAACTGGTCAGCCAGCTGCAGAGAGAGGCGGGCAGTCCCAAGGACGGCAGTTCGCTGAGCAGTCCATCATGCCAAACTCTGTCGAATGCCTTTGAAATATCCAACGCAATCGCTCGAGACTCTCCATAGTTTTCAATTGCCCTACTCCATATATGAGTGACATAGGCCAATATATCTCCTGTCGATCTCTCTTTGCGAAAGCCGTATTGATTATCGCTGATTATTCTGTTGCTCTCGAGGTACTTGAGTAGTTGCTGGTTGACTACACGTTCCATGACTTTGAAGATTATTGGAAGCAAGGCAATTGGGCGATAGTTTGAGGGCGTGGTTTTTGCCTTTTTTTGGAACAGGTTGCACTCGAGCGACTTTCCAAGAGGATGGGTAAATCCCTTTTCTGTAAGAAAGAGAAAAAAGCCTGGAAAAAACAGGTGTTAGTTCGTTGGCGCAGTTCTTTAGCACGATGGCAGGTATTCCGTCCGGTCCTGATGCCTTTTGCGTATCTAGTTCTTTAAGGATTTTGCGAATATCACGATGAGAAAACTTGACTTCTGCCATGGTGGTGTTGATGTTCGGTATAGTGGGGAGAGCCTTGCCTTGGGGCACGTCTTAGGTAGAGCGCGATGAAAACATTTTGGCGAGCATATTTGCTTTTTCCTTGGCTGTAGTCGCCGTGATGCCACGTTCGTCCGTCAAAGGTGGGAGAGACGTTTTTGTAAAGTTGTTACTTACTGCCTTTGCTACCGACCAGAAATTCCTGGAACCACTGGGGCATTGCAAAAGTTTATTCCTGATCCTTTGATTGTGTTTGTCCTTAGTTTCGTCGATCACACGCTTGCACTCGTTTCTCGCTTCGATAAAATAATTGCGATTTTCAGCGGTCTGATTTTGCTGCCAGCACTTATAGGCTTGCTGTTTCCTTCCTACAGCTCTTTCCCATCTTTTGTCGAACCAGGGCTTTCCTTTTGATGGTAACTTGATGGAATTTGGGATGTATGCTTCCATTCCTGAGGACATTACTTGCATGATCTCTTCGCAGCAGTCTGACGGATCGTCAGTGGCAAAGCAGACGTCGAGCCAAGGAAAATCTAGGTAGAACTGCCTTAGATCGTCCCAGTTTGCAGAATTGTAATGCCAGATTTTGCGAGGCAATGGTGGATCCTTCTGTATAAGTGGCAATTCACAAACCGTTGTAATAAGTTTGTGGCGGACCAACTGTAACCTTGTACTGGTCAGGATTGGTGGTCAGAAAAAGATCCAGGAGGGAGGCGAATTCGCCCCTCTCTGAGATTCAAGTTGGTTCGTCTACAAGTTGAGTAAGCCCGCAGCTGAAGGCAAATGCCTCAGCTTCTCTACCTTCGTTGTCGGTCTTGTTGTGATGTTTGAGCCAGTTGGTGTTGTGGACATTGAAGTCTCCCAGAACGATTATTTCTGAACTGGGGTGATCGACCTGTATTGAGTCAAAAGTGGTAGCTAGTGTTGAGAAAAAGCTTTGGTAGGCTCTATCGCTCGGAGGGCGATAGAGACAACATATAAACTTGATTAATCCCTTGGCGGTGAACTTGAGCCACATGACGTCAAGGTTGTTCGGTTCGAGTGTTTCCTCGCGGTGACATGAAAGGTCGCTTCGGACAAAAAGGCATATTCCGAACTTATATCTAAATCGGGTATGTAAGGCGTAACCAGGATAGAGGTAGTTCACTGTTGTTGTTGTAGAACATACTTGTGTTTCTGTAAGGGCTAATATGTGTGGTCTATTTGCTTGTAGATGTTGTTGTACCGAATTTATATCTGTATTTGGGCCTCTTATGTTGCAGAAATCTATTCTAAATTGGTTCGGTATCTTTGCTGTCTGTGAAATGCGGAATGAAGGGCTCCCAGGGCCACCCAGCGCCCGGAGATCCGAATGGCCGGGGAGTTTACTTCCGGAATATTTTGATCCTGGAAGCACCATCATGTCCATATATTCCTACTGTGGAACCCGGGACCACTAGCGCGGAAGCGGAACGTGATTTGGGAAAACCACTTAGCGCTTCCCAATTCTGGTAAGGTGGTCTTTCACCGGACGATGCGAGTAGGCTTATGCATCTACCACCTAGGGCCGCTTCCACTCGAAGCATCGGCCTCAGACTCATTCCTTTGGCGGTCCCTAGTCTGACAGGGGTAAAAATGGGGTTTGTTGGATCACTCCCCAGTGATCAGCTCCAGACTTTGTACTTTGGTGTTCTCCAGCCTGGAGGAGGACGATGGGATTTGATGGGCCACATTCCGTGGCAACTCGGAATGGTGGGGGCGTCACTCTCCGTAATCAAACTGCTCTCACCAGTTTGACGTTCCTGCCAGCCAATACAATGCAGCCCCTCTTGTCACAATCTGTCATTGATCGGCCCCAGACTTTGTACTTTGGTGTTCTCCAGCCTGGGGGAGGACGATGGGATTTGATGTGCCATATCCCATGGCAACTCGGAATGGCGGGGGCGTCACTCCCCGTAATCAAACTCCTCTCACCAGTTTGACGTTCCTGCCAGCCAATACAATGCAGCCGCTCCTGTCACAAACTATCATTGATCAGCTCCAGACTTTGTACTTTGGTGTTCTCCAGCCTGAGGGAGGACGATGGGATTTGATGTGCCATATCCCATGGCAACTCGGAATGGCGGGGGCGTCACTCCCCGTAATCAAACTCCTCTCACCAGTTTGACGTTCCTGCCATTGAAAAGAGCTAAGAACGGCGATAAACAGTTGCCCATTGCCGTATCTTTAAGTTGTTGGTAATAGTTATTGTTGCATTGAAAATAATTTTCATCCATGCAAAGTTATAGTTAAATATTTTTGTTTGATTTCATTATCAAAACTATTCATCTCAAATAATTCACCAAGGTATTGCAAGGTATGTGAGATTGGTACACTAGCGAACAACGAGCTAACATCAAACGAGGTTCAAATTTCACATTCATTAAGAATCGTATCTATAATTTTGTTTATGAAATCTAAGGAATTTAGTACTCCTGAATTATGTTGTTTTATAGGTACATTTTCAAACTGGTTTGCTAGCAACTTGGATATATTATCAGTTGGCGATCATATTGCCGAGACTATGGGACGCATTGCCTTCCCAGGTTTATGAATCTTGGGAAGACAATATAGTTTCGGCATAGCAGGATTACTCACAGATAATTTGTATCTAATTTGATCAGAAATATGGTTGCACATTTCTTCAAAGTGTTTTTAACTTGTGTTACCATCTTACATAATGGATTCCTTGAGATTTTATTATAGCGCCCGGATTCGATTAATATATCAACCCGTTGAAAATATTCGCTTTTGCCTAATATAACAACCTTGTTACCTTTGTCAGCTTTTAGGTATAAATCATCTTTTTCCTTCAATCTCTGGATTAAACTTTTTCCTTTTCCAGGTCGAGAGTTAACAATATTATTAATTACATTTTTTGAAATCTGATTTTTGCATTCTTCTCTAATAAATCCTTTACAAAACCTATGGTTTTCCTTTAACCAGTTGGTGGCCAAACATTGTGAAAGCGGCCCTCAGTGAAATATATACACACCAATATCATTCAGACTGCGATGGTTCTACTGTCAAGCTTAACACCTTCCAATATTTCCGTTAAGTTTAGATATGACTTATGAGTTGTATTTAAAGCCGTAACTTGAGGAGCGATATTAATAAAATAAAGAGGGTATAATGTAGGCTCCAATAAACGAGGATGATTTTTACACGAGCCGCTTGCGGCCTCTTTTATGATCATTAGAGTGTATGGTTCATTATATGTGAGTCAAATATTATACTTTATCTTGAACCATCATTTAACAAACAAAATACTAATTACGGTCAACTTATGGTAGACATTTCTCTTTTCCATAGTTGTGGTTCTCGGATTGTCTATTACGAATTCATAATTACACTTGTTGTTTTATGAGTAATTATAATTGCACTTATTGTATTATGCTTAGCATAATGCTCTTACAATCATAAGTATCGTGCGTTTATTATTAAATTGTAGTAGTGAAAATATATTATACTTACCTGATCAAATGGGCGATATCCGATATGGAACATTTTATGCAACAAAGCCTCAGGTGGACATATCACTTTATTTGGAACGCCATGTTCCTCTTTCTCGCTTATTCCAAGCTTCCAATACAACCACTCGCTGTTGTGTTTAACAAAGTGAAATAAGGTCTGAAAATGCTATGACATTACTAATTCAAATAATAATAATAATTCAATTAATTTAACAAATTTATTTAATGCAATTAGTTTGGTTAATTAATCGCAGCTGATTCTGATTACTGACGAGATCCATCGTGTAATTCCAATTACTAATATTTTCGATAAATAATAAAAAGCAGTGACAGTGCTTGTTCATTATGGATTTATTATTTTTTACGATAAACGAACTACCGATATTAGTTTCATTGTTTTAGAATTGTTTTGTCTTTTGTGAAATTATTTTCGGTTATATGTGGAAGCTTTTGTTGTGTTTAATGTATTTATTTGCCAGCAAAAATACCGCTCCAGCCTATTCATAAGCCCTGGGCAATGCCATGTTTTGTGAAATTTTCCCAACTTATTGTTTACTTCCATAATTTATAACATTAACGCAGAAATCTGAGCTATTATTTAAAAATTCTACATATAACTACGTAAAAGTATAGAAACAATGTCGACAGTAATTATGTAAAAATATCTATTTTATATAAATGCATTTTATTATACCATTTATTCAAAAAGTTAAAATATAATTTATGATAGAAACCTTCAAATTCTTTTTTCCATGGGTACTAGCGAGTAAGTCGCTGGCCAGAATTTCGGTCATTTGCTGACTATCTTCTACTCTTTCCGAACCAAGCTTCGTAAAGAAGGAAAGGTCATCTTTGGTGCCATTTACCTGATTCAAAAACTCTGCAATTTCATCAGTATGCTTGTTGTCTTCATCTAAAAAGACTCAGATAAGTGCTGGACTTATTTTTCAAGTCATTGCGAACATATCCCCTTAATCTCTTGAATTACGATACTGACATATCATTATTAAACTCGGTTATAACCACATTCGGTCCGGTCAATATCAAAAAGACAGCAATGACCATGACAGATTTAAAATTTATCAATTTTGATAGTTCATAGACAATTTACTCAGTGAAATAAAAAAAAAATAAAGATTATTTTCATTAATATGACTGGCCCTAGAAAAAATAGTATATGCAACTCAAATCTAATGGCTATTAAGACCCTCGCATTAGTTACGACACTCGCCTTCGGCTGGTATCGTAACTCTCATGCTCGTGTTTAACAACCATGATTAAATGTTCATTGCATGAGGTACTATTGTTGTGACACTCATTATCCTATCCAAAAATTATTTTTTGGAAAATTATTTTTTGTTTGATTTTATAATACAACTGCATATCACACTGTATATCACACACTCTGTATAACTATTACATAATGGTTCCATAGTCAAACGAGTTACCATTGGATTAACCTAAAATACTTAAGTTTTATTTTATTTGTCTTGTCTTTAAGTGACTACATGCAATTGATAAGTAATTTATAAAAAGAAGCGTACGCAGTGCGAATTTTTTAGTGTGAATAAGTTCTTTGAAATAAGGAAATCCTTAGCCATTACTGAATTTTCCAAATGGGAAAGTATAGAGGAAAATCTTATTCTAGATTTATATATTTTTTTATACAAACCTATACTACATAACGATTCAGCAGCTGCTAAAGCAATACTTCCAATAGGTTCATGACATTTGTGCGTTTTACTCATGAATGTATCACTCGGTTTGCTATGTTCTTCATCATCTTCATTTTGAAACGTAACTTCTTTTTTCATGGATATATCTTCAGAAATCACTAAATACAAAAAGCATTTCAATACTAGATCAAAAGTCATATATTTTATTTTCCGTCACTAGCAAATTAATAGTATATTATGATATAAGTGTATAAGAGGGCCTTTAAAGCACGCGCGACTTATTTCAAAACACGACGCGCAGCGGAGTGTTTTGTAAGTCGCAAGGGCTTTAAAGGCCTCTTATACACGTATATCATACGCTATTTTTTACTACGAATGCATCATAATCTCAAAAATGTTTTAAATATTAAACTTAAGGGATATATTGACGAATATATTAATCTGTCACATTTGACATGATCAAATGTTTCTATAGCAACCTATAAAAAGTAGGTGCATCATAAACATTATTTTAAGCACGCTGCAGCGTGCGATAATCGTTGATTATGATGCATGCGTAATAAAAAATTATTTTTATGTCATACCAGTACATTATTGTGTTTTTATACCTTAGATATAATGGATTACTTTATGCCCGGGCGGGCATAAAGTCCACTTTATGGCCCGTGCAGGCATAAAGTACACTTTATGGACTCAAATAATTGAATTGAATTCCTATTTTTTTAAATATTTATATATTGTGAATGCAATAACGAACTAGTATGACATAAAAGTTTGTATGCACCACGGGTATTAATAGATGTGTACGCCCTCTGGCGACTTATAAACCCTCTGGCCAGAGGCCCTCGGGTTTGTAACATTGTCGCCCTCAGGGCATAAACATCTATTTAATACCCTTTTTACATAAATAACTATAAAGCTTTTAAGGAGAGGCCGTTAAATATGAAAACATTGTTATGTATAATTTAATTACATTACATACTCACTGATTAAATTCGTGTATAAAGCGCTAACCAGAATTTGCATCAGGACCGAATTACTAACTGGCGTGATAGCAGAAGGGATAACTTCTTGAAATAAGTTAGCTACTCTTGGTAAAGAAGAATCTGGAATATTTAAATAATTTAATGCATATGGTCACGGCTCGCGACCATCTATATATTTTTGGACTACCCTATACAAATATCTTCTGCATCTACGTTTTTCCGCAGGAATCATCACCTACTGAGAACATTCCTGACAGCTCTATTATTTTCCCGATATATATAGTGTGGCCAAGGCCGAGATGTGGCGGCTTGCTTCCGGAATATTCCCGATATATGTTCGACTGGATATAAATAGCGCGGAAAACGCGGCTCCAAAAATGGATGCTGGATGTAATTATAGACGAGGAAAGAAAATTACAGAAAATATTGGATGGACAAAATGACAAGTCTGAAAAAAATGAATACGATATACACAAAAGGAAGTTGGAAATGTACAAAAGGAAGTAGGAAACGTACGGAACGAAATAAGGAATCTACAAGCAGAAGTTACCAGACTAAGAAACTAAGGACTTATCTAGAGGGTATTCGCTACGGGACAGAATATCAAACCTCCAAAGTATGACGGTCAAATACCCTGGACAATGTACAAAAACAATTTGAAGCCGCTGCTGTTGCCAACGGTTGGAATAACGATGAAAATGCTACAAAACTAGTGATATAGCTTCGTGGATCTACCCTGGAACTACTGCACACCGTTCTCATCGGCCTAAAGGTGAAATATAACATACTTGTAGAGACAATTTGGAGACTGACAAAGAAGGCAACTGTACCTGCCACAAGTAAAGTCTTGACATCAGAAACCTGGGGAAAACCTGCAAGAGTTTGAGGCAGACGTTAGACATCTCATTCAATAGGCCTACTGTGGAACAACAAAAGAATTTGATTGGAAGATGCTGCGTATGGCCAAATGTGAAAACAGCAGAAGCTTTAGGAAGTTCCCTAGAAATCGAGACGACCTATAACATCTCTAAGCCGTAAATCAAGGTCATATCCATCCAGGAAAAAAGCCGGCGAACAGCTGTGAATTTACTGATATGGGCGAAATTTTGAAGAACTTGACCGAAGTTCTTCAGTCCACGGGGATATTTCAGGAGCCACTAGAAGATAGGCCAAGCAACCGAAATCGAAATATTTCAAATCAGTGCTATAGATGTGGCAGGACAGGGTATTTCAAAAGAGACTGTCGAGTACAACTACGGTCTAAATCTCAATCCAGAGATGCTAGGAGCTCAAACTGAAGTCAGGAAAAGTTACGACAATATACCTTTAAGATTAAGAACAGGGCGGGAATATTGCCAAAGAATGGATCGACGAAAAGAAATCACACCCATTAGGCAGATCAAGTTTCAAGATGATCAGCAGTGGATCATAGAGCAACTTAAAAAGATCAGCTTGCGGATAGTGAAATAGCACTACTGCTAAAAGCTCAAGAACATCAACCAAGGCCAAGCCGAAGAGATATTTCAACTAAACGATTTACTTTTAAAATTATGTGGGCTCAGTGGGACTCCCTGGTAGTTGATGAGGGACTTCTGAAACTAGCCTGGCAAAGCACCGATGGAAAAGTACTGGAGACACAGTTAGTGAGTTAGTGGTACCAAGGAAGAAGGTATTGGAAGTCCTGGAAGAAGTTCATAATGGAAAGTCTGATGCTCATCTCGGGGTCAGTAGATCCGACGACAGATTTTACTGGGTCAACTACGGCCAGGATGTGAAATCGTGGTGCCAACGGTGTTCAACCAGTGCCGCAAGTCAAGGACCCAACACAAGATCTAAGGGTAAATGAAACATTATAATATGGAACTACCATTTGAACGTTTCGCTATTGACGTAGCCGGCCCTTTTCCAGGAACAATGAATGGTAACAAATACATTTAAGTAGCAATTGATTACTTCAGTAAATAACCTGAAGTAGTTGCGATCCCCAATCAAGAAGTTGTAACCATAGCAGAGGTTCTCGTGAACAACCTATTCGGCACATTTATTGGTGTTCCGTTAGAACTGCACACAGATCAAGGACGCAACTTCGAATCCAACTAGGATTAATATCAGCCATGACTTTATTTGGAAGAGAACTCCGTTTACACTGTGACCTATTTTTCAAAACACAAGACAATAATTAGAATATGGAAATTCAAGACTGCGCGGACTCCCTTAAGGAAAAGTTACTATACATCCATGAAATAATCAGAGAGAACACGGAGAAAGGCAATGACCGAATGAAGACCCGATATGATCAAAGCTAAATTTATAGGATTTAAGATGAACGATAAAGTCTGGTTATCTACTCCACAAAGAAAGAAAGGAAGATCCCCCAAGCTAATGCTAATACTACAAACTCATTAAAATGACTAATGGCGTAGTGTATAGAATTCAACGTAGTCCTAGAAGCTAACTAAAAGTTGTCTACCTAGATTGGCACAAAACATCTCAGAGAATTGAAGTAACAGATCGCGACGATCAGGTTTAAGCAAAAAAAGGAAAGCAATGTCAGGGCTCGCGACAATCTGTATGTTTTTGGGCTCACCTATTGAGCCAACTTGCCGAGTCTAAGTTATTTCCGCATGAATCATCGCCTACCGAGAACATTCCTGACAGTTCTGTGCGACCAATGCCCAGAATAATAGAGAATTGGCGCGGTGTCTCGCTTCCGGAATATACCCGACATATGTTCGACTGGATATAGGTAGGGCCAAAAACGTTGTGTTTAATTATATACAGTGATAAGGAATAAAGAGGGCATTACTTCAAATTAGTAAAATGTGTCCTTTTGTCAGAACCCAAGGGAAAAACGTAACAATATGATAATAATGATGCTAAGAGAAGTCGTTAACAAAAATAAAAATACAATTGCTAAAATAATCTGCTGCAATCATCACCATCATCAGAGGCGGATTCATACACTCAACGTTGTCTAGCCTGCATAAACTGACACCTTTCAGAGATGAAAATTAAAGCAGGTCTTTTATAAAATTTAGGTATCTGAAAGATTAAAACGTTGATTTCAGATATTCAGAAAATATGTTTGTAGAGGATAAAAGTGTTATTCGAAAACTACAACATTATCCAAAAATATGTGTATTTTCAAGAAGACACAAATTTAAAGTTTCAAAGTTCAATTAGACAAACCTATGAAATTGCTAAATTAAATGAAATTGAGTAAATATTTGGAATAGCTAAATTAAGTTACGAACCTATCATATCCCAATACTGACTGAAACATGCTATTATTAATGACATTGCTTGATACATAGATGCTCCGGTCTGCAGGGCATTAATAACAGTTTCCACAACTAAAGGTAATATAGGAGAAACGGTGTTTAATATTGCTTCGTACCAAGGAGAATGGATTTGATTCCAGACCTAAAATGCATGCCAAGATGAAGGACGAACACAAACTAGAATAATTATAAAACGCAAATACAATTTGGATTGCTCTATGATGCCCTGTGTTAGCCAAGCGCAATTTTGTCCATACTTTGACCAATACCTGCGCTCTTTATATATATACCATATTTGGACCATGAGCTATTTTGCACTACAACTAACTTTAATAAAATATTACTAGTTGATGATATGTTGGAAGTGAAAAGTAATAACGGTATATTTTATTAAAAAGAGGCAAATAATATAGT
The DNA here is from genome assembly GCA_016904865.1 of Pissodes strobi. Classification (NCBI taxonomy): domain Eukaryota; kingdom Metazoa; phylum Arthropoda; class Insecta; order Coleoptera; family Curculionidae; genus Pissodes; species Pissodes strobi. Next base: position 375,263 of record MU181952.1, read on the forward strand.
ATTCGAACTTAGGTTTGCGGGGGCCAAACCATGGTGACTATAGTGGCATCTCATTCATAAAGCGTCAATTAGATGTCCTTTGGTTTGTCTAAATCAAGTTTGTCTATACTGGTACTTACATGACGTCTTTCGAAACATTTAGCCCAATTCGGATGTCGCATAACGACTTCAACTAAATATTCTCTTAATTCATGATCATTTCCAACGGTGAGTATAACTTGAGTAATGGACTTAATAAGATCGTAATAGTGTATCGAATTGAAAGTTGAAGAAGTCGTATCTACGTTTTTGCAACTACCATCTGCTGCGCATAAGAGATTGCCACAGTCTACCGATGTTGGCATAGCTCTCTTCAAATCAACATCAGATTTCGCCATAATCTCGTTGAATATTAAGTATAGAATTTTAAAATTTTTGCTGCAAAGTACCTAAAATTTCAAACTTCGTTAGGTCTTGCCTTTTACTATATACGTTTTAAGTTTGGGACTTTTTGTGACTAAAGCGTTATAACTATAATTAGGGATTATTAAATTATATCTTATTTCAATAGGCAGTACATTCAATTTAAATTACCTTTATAAGTAGAGCCCAATTTGGCTGGGGCTGAGCCAGTAATACCATTAATTCCAAAGCCAAGGAACTTCGTTCGTCTATTATTTTATATATTGTCGTATCGGGATTCTTAAATATATTAGGCAGAGAGAACGTTATCCAAGAAACAGGACCGGCTGACTTTGGCTTAAGTAAATTAATGTATTCTATACCTTTCTTGAATATCTGAAATAAAAAAATCTTGAATATTTATTAATCAAAGTAGTATAACATAATAAGAACAAATAGATATGAGTCATATATCACTAATTAAGAACCGAATCATAATAATATAAAGCAATTATTTGTTCTACCTTATGCAGAGAATCCAGGGGCGCTCCCCTTAATAATAGGCAAGTGTATAATTCTTGACATTTCACGTGAATATCCCTTAAAATTTTGCTCTTACTATTTTGTGGAAGAGTGATAAATTCCTCTGCAAAGTCGCATATGGACGGCAGCAACTGGGCAACGCATAAAAGCAAATTGCTAATGTCAACTAAAAGCAAATCACTTCTTGCTTCTGATGGTACGCTCTAAAATTGAAATGCAACGTATTAGAACGTGCATGAAAATTAATCACACTATACACCTCCTTGTGTAAGGGCTTTACAACCTTTAATTTATTTATATTTTAATATACGAAAGGGATGCCGAGTTAGAGGACTGTATTATTTGTTTAGTCAGAAAATACTTCATTTCTCGATTGTATGTGTAGTGAAATATAACTTTCGGCCAGGGCCAATTTCTATCGTAAAAGCAGATAGATTGAGCACGAGATGAGATGAACGGTCGCCCGAGTTCTTAGCGTATCTTCTCAGTCTCCTCGAGTCTGGTTGTACTTCGGAGGAGCGCACTGTCTTCGAGTGTTTTTTTTTTTTAATTTAAAACATGAATAAAAGACTTGTAAGGTGTGATTCATGGGTTTATATAGTATAGTCTAAAAGTATCATAAATATCAAAATATGTAATATCTTTCGTTATGTGAATACCTCCTTCGAATTTAGTTCTGATTGCAACTTATACAAATTATCTGAAATAACGTTAACGAAATTATCTACAATAGATATAATAGTATATTATTTTATATGGAGGAAAAATGATACTTTTCATGGCGCGCTCGTATTTAACAGCAGACGGAGTGAGGCTGGTAATAGAGAGCAAGCCATGAAAAGTAGCTTTTCCTACGAATAAAAGATACTGTTTTTTCTTCAAATGTTGACAAATTAATGCAAAAACATCTCTTTTTAATAGTAATAATATCTAATTATTATTAAGGATAAGTGGGTTCGCAAGGCGGCTTAGACCGGTGTCGGTGAATAGGCACATGTTGTTGCTATAGTAATGTAACATAAAGCTGTCAGTGGACACTGTCAACAATAGTTATTTTTTATGATTGCGTCTCCGATTGCGTTTTAATTCCGTATTGATAAACAGTTATTGAGTAACATCGATTAAATAATAACCAATTTGTTCCTAAATTAGTGATTTTTAGAAATGCAGTCACAAACTGAGTGATAAATACAAATTATAGTTTAATAAATCTTGAGATGTTGACGCTTATTTTGTTGCCTGTTTGTATTGTATCTATGTTGCTATGACAACACTTTTACCTCCGCCGGCGGAAAAGTGAAAAGTAAAGCTCCGGCGGAGGAAAAACGAAACTTCACGGCCGCCTACACAGTCGAGTAATGACGGGTTTACTGACGTTTGAAGAAAAACATATATAGCCGCTAAACAAGAAACTTTAAGGCACTGAGTACAGCAAAAAAGTTCTGCCTATATGTAATTTTTTTCTATTATTCATTTCTTAGAAGCTTGTATCCTTGATAGAAGTGTCACCATAAAGAAAACCTAATTTTTCCCCTTTCCCTATTGTAAGCAACCCATTTTGACACTGTTATGAAGGACGTAAGCCGAGTATAACAAACTAACGAGTAGCGACAGCTGGGGGATCAAATTTTTCTGCGCATGCTCGAAATAGTGTGTCCATCCCTCAAACTGACTTTTGTTTTGTTGTAGTGCGTCAGTTACAATGTTTACAAATTCCGATAAATGAGTTTTAGTAATGAATTGTGTCGTAATTTCCAAATTTTAAAACTGAATAAGTGTATAATCATGCCGGGTATTACTTTTGCATATCGTGCCTGTTCAACTAGGTCTGGAGATCGAAAATCTTTCATCAAATTTGCTGTAAAGATTATGACGGGTAAGTACATAGCTACTAACCCGCAATAGCATGGTTGTTTATTTTTTAAATTGAAATAATAAATAATTGCTCTTGAAGAATAAATAAATATTGATACAGGAGTATTAATGGTGAGAAAGTGCAATTTATAAGTGAGAAATCGGATTCCAAAAGACATTCGGTACATGTAGTGTGTATTGCTAGACTGTTCTCAGTTTCAAGTTTCATTTTTTATCCAACAACATATATCTTCACATTCTACATTGAGCAAAATTTTTCAAAAGTAGAATAATAATGCACCGATATATGTACTTAAAATCTCTTAATTAGAGTATGTTCCTATAAAATTTGTTATGCTGTTCTCACATGAAGGGTCTATGGACAATTTCCAGCAAAATAATAATTCTATTGTAAAGGAACGAAATTATTCCGTCCTGTATTAGTTTGTAGAAGTTATTTGTTGTAAGGCCTGGGTTTTATGTTTAGTAGACCTGATATTTTTCATAGTAACCTAAAAAAAAGAGAACCTAACTTGACCTAACCAACGATTTCGATTCCGCGGAAAAGGAAAAATAGAAGGGCGGTTCGGTTTGTTTAATGTAATGAGTTTCGTGGTTAAATAAGTAGCATAAGGTGTATATAATCCGTTTGAATCACAGATGTAAAATCCTAGTTTGAATCATACCCTACTTTCCAGTAGATGTTCCGAACAACAAATTCGGTTAATACTAAATATTTGGGAGTAATTATGCTTCTGTTTATCCATGTCTGCTACCATTCTATAAAAGCCAATGCTGCTACGTTATCTTTACCTGTCATTACCTAACTATCTAATGGCTAATAGCCTACAATAAGAAAAATTCAAGTTGGTACAAATAATCCATACCGGAAAAGGAGTTTACTACAAACAAAGGATTAAGGATTTTTTGATAATAGACACAAAAATATCATTGTAGGTTGTCCCCCCCAAAATGAACTAGTTGCGAAATATGGATATTTAGGCATCAAGTTGGGAACAGTTATTTGCTGTCAAAAAAACTTACCTTACCCAATAATTAAAAAAAAAGTAACTATTAGTATTTTCGTAAATAAAAATTCAGGTTATCGTCAAAAAAGAAATTAGCAAAATTGATATTTGATTCTGTTTTTAAAACATCGTAAGTAAATCAGCATTATTTATTTCTTTTATGTGATAACCCAACCTCTTAAGAGACGTATCTCTTTGTAAGATTTTTGTTAACTTTTAATTTGTTTTGGTTTTTTTTTGTTTTATTTTATTAAACATAATATTTATTGTGCACAAGTATAGCATACATATATAAAGGGTGTTTCAATAAGAACTGACTATTCTGTTATTTGGATACAACGAAAACCTAATTGAATATTTTGAACTCTAGGCCTTTATTGTAAAACTAACATTGGAATTCGACATGAAATATAATATATTTCAGCTGAAAAATATATTGGGTGCTGGAAATAAAAATTAATTCCAGTACGCCTTCACTCACAGATAAAATTATTGAAAGTACCTATTGCATTCTTTCAAGGGTTTTGTAAATGATGTATTAGAGAAGAATAGGTAGTTTGATATTCATAGACGAGTTTATATTGATAAACATAACATAATTACATCGCACTTAATATTTGAAGGTTCTGCCCTAGGTACTCTAGTTTTGCCAAATGTGTAGATATCTAATTTAAATCAACTTACATTTTGATTTCAAATTGTAAAACACGCCACCTGCAGAAGTTAGCTGGCTTTCCAAAACTGCAATATGTGCCTAGATGTGTTATAAATGCTTCATTTTCTGAGTATAATGACAGGCTTAAAATCTCTGCCCCCCTGTATTTTAATCAAAAACTGCAGAAAAACCAAGCTTGTGTTAATATTTTTTTTTCAGTTTTATAAATTACAGTTATCATAAATCTAATGAGATTTTTTTTCAGTGCCCAAGTCTGGGCAGAAGCTTCTATCAGAAGTCATATACTGCGTAAACCAGTTAAACAGATGATGGCATATAGGCTATGCGAAGTTCACTTTGAGGAACAGTATTTTTCTAAGATAACCTCTGCAGGAAAGAAAGCACTTGGTACCTGATGCAATTCGTACAATATTTGGTATACGGGCATTTGAGACAAGTCAAGATTCATCTCAGGAACCACCAAAGAAAATCAAGAACCTTTCAGGTAAATCTTTATAGCAATGATTCAATTGATTGATTATAAAAAATTACAGTATTAGTATTGCTTCTAATCGCACAAACTGCTACAGCTATTTTGTTTGTCTAATCATTATATCTGAATTTAGCAACAGCATTTTGAATTCCATCAGTAGAATAATTTTATTGGTTGAATTTATTAGTTACAAGTTAGTTACAAAACAGTAATTACCCTGATTGGTAGTCAAAATTCAGATATTTCTCATGGTATAATCACATTAATTTAATAAACAATACCTATGTACTAGAAACACTACCTGGTTTTATGAGTCATTTACCCAACAGAACGTACCTACAGGTCACATAAATTGTTCCAGTTTTTATCTGAGTTGTGCTAATTGAAACTTGTCAGACACTTTATTGGGTCTAGCATGATATTGTTTGACTGCAATTAAATAGCCTTATGCTTGTCGTTAATACTGTATCAACAATTCCTTCATTCTCATTATCAGTTTCAGGTCCTAGTATTTCAAGAGATGAAGAACCAAATGGTTGAATTTGGATGATATTTAACCAATGAACTTAAGAATAGATAATCGTGTTCTACCTCCTAACCTTTCGCCAACTATATATGCTGAAAAGCTGCAATGTCAACCAGGACTACACAATAAATCAGTATATAAGGCCCTTGAAATCAAAATGAAGACAATGACTGATAAGGATAAACACTGCATCCTTTGTCTCGATCGTAGGCACTCAACCAAATGGTGTACTATTTTAGAAGATTGTATTTTAAATTTAAAGGATATATATTTAAAAGCGGAAGGCATATTAAGTGGCATGGGCTCGAATTTTATTCAGTTGTTTGTATTAAAACTATTTATAAGACTAAAAATATTTTATTCTTTAAAATTTAATAATAGACATCTCAAATGTAATAGTTCTGATAAAAAAGGCATTCGGAAATTGAAAATCCCATCACATGTATAGTTGATAAAAATTATTGCATTTTTCATTTCATAATAATTTACTCTGATTTATGAAAACTTATGTATGTATGCATGTAAATAGTAGCGTTTAGAGCTGTGTGTGTTCTCTTTAAGCAAAAGAGTATTAGCAATTTTTTTAAGTTATTTGATCTAGATATAGTATTGATAATTTGTGCTCATATCTTTGAGTAATATTGTTCTCATATTTATTTTTGTATGGTGTATTATGTAATGGTAAATTGTTACCGTAAAGTTTAAAGCTAGTATTGTTTATATGATAGCAACCACTTATTTATTATAAGCATTATTATATTCGTTATGTCTTACTAGTATATGTAGGTATAATTATGTAATAATAAATGTAACGCACAGCGACCTTTAACTATAAATAATTAAAAGCATTGGCATTACGTGGTCAGTATTGAGTCCTAGATTCTGTTAAGTTAACCGAAGTTCATGTCCTTGGGAAGACAGTTCAAATTTTATCCCTTTAAATGCTTCTGCTAGGATTTTTACAGAGTATATCTGTTAACAGTGTAAATAGAGTACCGAGACGGAGGAGGATCGAACAAGATCGGCGGGAATGAAGAGTTGATGGTTGATGCTATCTTACTCTTAAACAATTGCTGCTAATGTTAGACCATCAGTCAGTAATAATTTGTTTATTAAACATTTTTAGTTGCATTTCTGCCGAAATCTACGCTGCAAATTTACTTTCAATAACCTTTGATTAATAAACATTTTTAAACTAGTGAAAATTGTTGTCTTTTATTTAAATTAATAATTTAACAACATTGTCTTCATAAGAGCGAGTGCAAGGGTTAAAATCCCTTAAGACAACTGGGGTAAGTAAGTACTCCATACTTATAACTCCTCAGCCTACTGATAACAGTTAATTAATAAAAACTTTTTGTTTGTGCTGTTGCAGGTTTCAATTTTCCTCCACGTTTCAAAAGTTCAAAAAAATTTACCCAATACTTTTGTAAATATAACTTATCGTAATTTAAAGAAATGGAGTACTATTAATAATAACAAGAAGTTGCTGCAACTAGTATAATAAGAAATATCTATTTGAGAACTGCTGAAAACGTCGTACAATATATCTTTTTCTACTACCTATCAAAAACCTCTGCTACACCTCTTCAATAATTTCCAAACCAGGCGCGTGTAAACTCAAAGTGCTTTATTTAGGTTAAAAATTGACACAGCAACTTCTTAACATGATAAATGAAATCATGAAATACGTGGGTTTATTTTTCTCTCAACGCACCCTTACTAAAGGAAAGTAATTATTTAAATAAAATTCCAAAAAAATATTGAGATTCCTTTATCAACAAATCGTAGAAGAAATATAAGTAATATATATTTTTATGATGAAAGCTTTCAGAATTATTATCGACAAGGCTGACAGGAAGTAGGAAAGCCACTAATTTTAGAAAATCTTTAAATTTTACTGAGTCAGATTCAAATATGAAACTCGAGCAATTTTCCACTTCAAGTTTTTTATAGTGTAGTCACAGAGTCGCTTCCTTTCGAGCCACTTCATGGTTTGAGCAGTTTACAAATATGGTGTCCAACTGTCATCGGCTCTGCCGGAATCGGTCCCTTGAACATCAAAGGTACCGACGCTTTATGTCGCTACTCGTTGGTTTGTTATACTCTGACGTGAGAATTATCAAAAAAGTATGGATTGCCCTTAACGGACGGCCACCCTTGGGTGGTAATAATTTATACCACCCTGTATTCATTAAGTTTATACTACAAACATAGGAGATACCGTTAATTTTTTATTTAATCAACAACGTCAAGCTAACAATGATTTATAAAAATGGAATAATATTAAGTGAATGAAATGAATATTAATAGTACAATTATTACAATTATGAACATTATTTACAAAATTTGGATAAATGTTTTCTCGTTTATCCCAATTTGTATGGAAGTTCTTATTTCTGTTACTCTTGAAGTACTGCAGGAAACTTCTGGCTTCGTTATATTGCACAAAACTTATTTTTTTATTGTTGACGCTCTCGGCTACATATCTTTCCGCAATAGTTGCAGATTTCCATCCCCCATGTCGCTTGAGAGCTAAGACATCAACTCCAGTATTTGCTAATAAAGTGGCCGACGTTCTTCTAAGAGAGTGTCCAGTATACTGCTTAAAATTCTCAAAGTTCAGAAATTTAGCAATTTTACTTTAAATTGAAGAAATTGTGTTTTTTCAGACAGTCTGATTTAAGCACTTTCCATTTTGATATCGCATGAAGAAGTGAGGGGTCTTGTGACATATAGGTATTCACGATTTCGCGATTCTTTTTCTTTTCATTAGAAATGGGGTGTCCTATAGAGTAGTTTAAGCCAAAAAATCGGAGGATCCGCCACATTTCAGCCGAAAAAATGGCCCCAAAGTTCGAGTTTTGATACAAATTTTCAGCACCACTTCGCAAAAGCACTAGAAATATAGACAATACATACCCGAAAATCAATTCTCGGGTGAAAGTATTAACCAGGAGACATATGCGTAGAACGAGAAGCTTCCGTTTTGTCCCGGTCGTAATTTAAGGCGGCCCATAGTCCCATGAAACAAAATAAAAGTTTATTTGTAAGCTAAGCATCCTCTTTTTTACTGTTAAATATCACAAGTCACAATGGAAATAGATATTTTGAAGAAGACACACTGTTGCCAGATGTTTGAGACTGAAAAGATATGGGATCAACTTTCGCTTAGCTGAAATCAGTTATGCAAGAAATATTTGTTTATTTAGTATAGAGCAACCTTCCCAAATAAATAATAATTAAAAAAATTCTGCAGAAATGCGTCATTTTCATTTTTTCGACCCTAGAATAACTGAAATCATTTACATGAAAACATGTTTCTGTTTTACATTCTAAATATTTGTCTAAACATAATACCCCAAAAAACTTCTTGCTGAAATAAGTAATTTTAATTTTTTGTGTTAGTTTGGATTAGTTTAGGTTAGCTTTGGTTAGTTTAGTTTAGTTTCGTCTCGTTTAAGCCACTACGCACTTGCGTGAAGACAGGATTCCGCGAAGCGCAAGCCTTAGTTCACGCAAGCCTCCTCACAATTTCGGTTAGCTTAGGTTATTTTGGGTTAGCTTTGCTTAGCTTAGGTTAGCTTTGGTTAGTTTGGGTTAGCTTTGGTTAGTTTGTGTTAGTATCGTCTCGTTTAAGCCAGTACGCACTTGCATGAAGAAAGGCTTGCGCGCGCGAAGCGCAAGCCTTTCTTCACGCAAGCCTAGGCGAAACAATTTCGGTTAGCTTGGGTTAATTTAGGTTATATTTGGTTAGTTTGGGTTAGTTTGGATTGGTTTCGTCTCGTTTAAGCCACTACGCACTTGCGTGAAGAAAGGCTTGGATATTTTTGTGTGTTTTATGTTTATATGAATGTGTGAAATGTGGCATAAAAAATTCCAAGAGCCGTATTATCTTGGATATACCAGCAGCTTGCATGTGTTTCCGCGAATATATTCCACTGTCCACCATTCAAAACATATTACAACATTAATAACGTGTGGCGATGATTGCTTAAAGAACGTCAGCTCTGAACTCAAATATTTTTATCATTAAAGTAATATTTCACTTCACGCATGACGTCCGGTCGCTCCGGGGCTCAACAAGAGGAAACTAACCAAGTGCTAACCCAAGCCATACTCAAATGCGCAACTTTTGGCAACATTATGCCAGGCCTTCGGCGTCGATTACTAAAATTTCATTATTTCCATTTCATTATTTTCACGTTCCATCTGGGAAAGTAGTAGAGGGACTTTGTCCGCTCTACGTCAATTGACCTCAAAACTCGAACTTTGGAGGCTATTGTTCGGCTCAAATGTGGGGGTTCCCTCGATTTTTTTAGCTTAAACTACTCTATGGGACAGACCCTTTCTAGTGAAAAAAAATCGCGAAATCGGAGACACCTATATGTCACAAGACCCAGAAGCGAGGACTAAAATTCGTCATGTGAGATCTTATATCACTTATATCAATGTAATTTCGAACTATTTTGAAATAACAAGCCTTCTCATCATCACTTTTAATCACTGTTAATTTACGTGCCATTACATTTTTGGAATCAGGAATAGTAACAATAATTATAACTTCATGTCTTAATTCAAGATTGTCCATTTTCATTACACAGAGTTCATTAGAACAGCAATTCCCATTATCATTACAATCTTCATCATTAAATAAATATCATCGGGGGCTTCAAACAGGAACTTATTCACATTTTCCCTGCCAAACACATTGGATTTGTTAGGTTTATACCCGTCATTTCTTCTTTTTATATATGCTCGAAGTTTAGGATAGTTGAAAATATCTATGTTTTCCTCTATGAAAAGGGTGGACTTCAACATGGAATATTCACACCATAAGCTTGATGGAGACTTAATACAGCAAATTTTTCATGAAAGTACGCCAAAAGCACGGTTTCTGAAACTACAGTAGCAGTCTTTGCTTGGCACCATCTCTTGAAGTACGTCTTCATACCTCTTCCTCGACTTTTCTGGCAGCAGCGACAGACAAGCGATATTTGCTGATTCTTCCATATCCATTTGGCGATTATACAAATCAATAATTTCAATTCATCACAATTTTTAATATTAAACTGTCAGCTTGATGTCATTGATTGATAAAATAAGAATGTTTATGACGCTATAGAAACCGGCCACAGCTGTCTTCATAATTTCATGCGAAAAGTATCAAATTAAATTAACAAATAATATCCAAGAATAAATTCTGGAGGGAGGAAAAAATCTTATATACTCTACGGGATGTAAGTACATTTAATAGTCTCGAACTATATTGTCAGACCTCGCTATCGTTCGGGCACAAAATCGTCCTCGACTAGTAAATGTCACTTACATCCCTTATTGTATAAATAACTATTATCAGTTGTGAAAACCTCCACCCATAAAATACGTGATAAATTCAATTGACCTTGACATTCAAACGCCCTTGTAATTGACCTATAAACTGAGATGTGTCTGACCATTACATGGCCTTGGTTTTGACATTGAAAAGACACGATGGAGAGATCGCATAGCGTTATCACGTGGGTGATGGACATAGATCCATTTAAATACATTAATAGATAAATAGAGTCTTCATTCAAGAAAGTAAAATATGTATTGATTTTTAAATTTATTTTCTATTATTATATTAATCTATTCTAAAAGTACATCAGCTAGAAAAACTAAATATATACGGTGTGTTTGATTGTGCTTTCCCGTTATTTACGACACCGGATTGAAAAACGTGCATTCCATATATTTTGTAGTATTACGGTGTTATTCTTAAATTTTTTGCATTAGTAGTAGGTACACATCACCAGAAACTTAAGCCTGTCAGACGTAGGTGCATTATTGAACTAAAAACTTGATAGTAAGCAATTATAGACAGAAAGAGGTCGTCCCCCACCGCTTTTTTATGGCAATGACACACACACACACACACACACACCAATAGTTCAGTAGATCTAATTTCATTTACATGGTACACCCTGAACAAAATCCTTTAAAGCTGAAAATTGCTGGAACAATTAGTCAGTGGGAAACTTGTTAACATACTAAAAGTCTTCACCCTTGCAGAGGTGGTAACGCCAGCGAATATTAACTACGACAAGAAGGCGCACTCAATGGCAAGAGAGCGCTACAAAGGAATCGTCTTCGTTGCCTGGTAACAATCGGCGAACTTCGCCGCACACAGGTTGAATTTAAATAAAAGCTGGCCATAAACGATATTTTCGTTTGCGTTATATCTAATCCCATTTATGACGAAATTATTTATAGCACTCTAATACTCTATTGGGCTTTGGAAAAACACAATTGATATCTTCTGAATTGTTTGCAGCGCCCTGTCAAACTTACGTTATGTTTTTTTTTATTATTATCACCAAATAAATATTTTGATAAAGTTTGTATTCAACTGGCTGTTTCAAAAATCTGTTAACGTTTTTAATTAGTTATTATTGATAACAATACTCAAGGTATGTAATAACTAATATTGAAAAGATTTTGATTTTGTGTTAATGATTTCACTATATTTCCGAATACTATAATATTCTGACAAAAGACATCAAGAAGAAAATGTTGCTCGAATTTGCCCCATCTTTTAATATTTAATTAAATTTTGGCGTTTTGGGTGATTTTAAAATTGGTTAAAGGTTTCGCACAATATTTTCACTGTATATTTCATTCCTATTTTGTAATACAAAACAACTAAAAAATAGCGATATTATCTTATATCGAATAGTGACTCAACTATAGAATTTAGGCGTGAAAATTAATCTGACAAAAGGATGAGCTGTCTATGGCCGCCGCGTCAAAGGTCGCCTGATTGTTTTATTTGTATCATGGCCTGTCGATATTCTGCTAGTGGTTCGCGCGGGGAAGGAGACACACCGTTGACATGCCGCCGCGGAGAGTGATCCTTTTTATCATATAGTTTTGCCCAAATACATAATAAAAAGATAAAGACTGATGTACTATACTGCTAACGTGCGAACACTCCGTTGAGGTTATGTGTTGATGTTATACCTAATTGTGCAACAACTGAATCCAGATTATCAGAAAATGGCGCGTCGAAATGATCCCTTATTGGCTAAATTTGTAACGTGCGCAGTTTTCCCTGCTGCTGTCTTGTTTGAGCATTTACGTTTCTCTGTTTTTTTTTTGCTTCATATGGTGTACTGAAAGTATTTTCAAATGTCATTTAAATTACCCTTAACGCAACGCATTATTAAATTGGAATTTTAAAAGCTATATCTGTTGTAAATTTATTGGTACGGGTGGGCAAGAAATTGAATAATCGATTAAACGCTTAATATTTTGACAAATAACTGAATAATCGATTAATCGAAATAATCGATTAACGATATCTTCTGAAATATTAATCGATAAGTCGATTAATCGGTAATTTCTTAAAAGTGAATCGAATAATCGATTATTGTCGCCCACCCCTAATCCCATAATATTGTAGTAAGTGAAACTGAAGCTGAAATTTCGGTAGAATCATTATTGCTGATGCAAGACTGATGTTATTATAAAAAGAGGTAATAAATACTTTGGCTGAATCAGCAGAAAAAAAATTATAATTAAGCTTTAATTTGTAAATATAGCTTTGATATTACCTTGGGATAGTATATAATCAAGTGTTTTTGAACAACAGTTGCACTGATGCTTCTATATTTTTTACTAGTTTCGTCCCTATTATATTAATTTTTAAAAATAGCGATAACTCTGAAATACATGTATGGCAAAATTGCAGGTCATCAACGCGTTTCTGTCATCCGCTTAACATTCATTTTGCTCGTGAGACTCCTGAATTAACCGATGCAAAAACAAAATTTGGATCATCGAATTAAAAATTTAAAACGCTTTTTTTACCACGAATGAGCCCTTAATTTTAAAAATCATTTTTTAGAACGATTTAAGAACATACAAATGATCTTTATACATGATTTTTATCGTCAGTGATAATTGATATTCCCTATATATAAATATGATGAGCAAAAAAATTCAACAATTATTTGTCTAAAACACGATATCTTAAACGTGTAATACTTACTAACTTTTATATCTTATTTCTGGTAAACCTTATTATGGCCAGCTTTCCTAGAAATTCGACCAGTGTGCGCCGGGTCCAAAGGTCACATGCCAGTATCATGCTAGTTTTCGCGCGGGGAAGGAGACATACCATTGACGTGCCGCCGCGGAGAGTGAATCTTCTTATCGTAGTTGTTATTCGCTGGTAACGCTCATAATATCCGCCCCAAAAGTACACTTTTTAACTTTTTTAGGAATATCTTCTTTATTTTTAGTTTTTATGGAAAGATTACCAAATTCAAAGCCTATAAAATTTCCTATAAAACGATGTATAAGAAGTTGTTATTGAGAAAAGTCGTTTTCGTTCTACATACAGTTGAAATAACTTCAAAATATGAATTTGAAAAAATAAATCGAGAGTAAGACAGTACATGTGGTGTTAGTTCTATTTTGTTTATACTATGTTAACAGAAAACTGCATGAAAAAAAATCAAGCCAATACCGATTTTAAATTAGAAGAGTAGATTGCTTCAATCCACCTTTGACATAATTTCCCTTGGACCAATGCTAACGACTTATGAACATTATGGCCAACGTAAATTTAAATGAATTTTTTGCATTTTGATGATTGGACAAAAGTCTGGCTCGTTACAATAGATTTTAAAAAAGAAATCAAATCGCAAATTAATAACGTTTTATAATAATTGCTTATATCTCAAAAAAGCAATAGTAATACCACAAGAATAATAAATAACCAGAATCCAAACTCTCAACTGTCACCGTGTATATTGTCTAAAAGCGCTTGGTGACCTTCAGTCCACGTCAGAGCCAGAATTTCATGAGCGTGCTTACTGCATTTTGACTGATTTAATAATATCCATCTTATTAAGAAAATAGTAGCTGAACCACGGCACATATGTGCCGTGGCTGAACTATTGTTTATACAGTGCTGACCTTTAATTGAGAATAAGTGAAACTAACCGAAATTTGATTGGACAACTAACCCAAACTAGCCAAGTATATTAAAATTGATTATAACGTATCGCAACTGGGCTCAAATAAGTAAAATAAGTTAAGACTAAGTGAAACTAACCGAAAGTTGATTGGACGACTAACCCGAACTAACCAAATCTATTAAAATTGATTATAACATATAGTAACTCCCTCAAATAAGTAAAATGAGTTGAGACTAAGTGCAACTAACCGAAAGTTGATTGGACGACTACCTAACCCGAACTAACCAAATCTATTAAAATTGATTATAACGTATCGTAACCGGCTCAAATAAGTAAAATGAGTTGAGACTAAGTGAAACTAACCGAAAGATGATTGGACGACTAACCCGAACTAACCAAAATTATTAAAATTGATTATAACGTTTCGGAACCGGCTTAAATAAGTAAAATAAGTTGGGACTTAGTGAAACTAACCGAAAGTGAATTGGACGACTAACCCGAACTAACCAAATCTATTAAAATTTATTATAACGTTTCGGAACCGGCTTAAATAAGTAAAATAAGTTGGGACTTTGTGAAACTAACCGAAAGTGAATTGGACGACTAACCCGAACTCATCAAATCTATTAAAATTGATTATAACGTATCGGAACCGGTTCAAATGACTAAAATAAGTTGAAACTAAGTGAAACTAACCGAAAGTTGATTAGACGACTAACCAAAATTAACCAAATCTTTTAAAATTGATTATAATGTATCGGAACCGGCTGATATAAATAAAATAAGTTGAGACTCGATAAAGAAGTATTCACTTCTATCACGTGTACTGTGATACTCGTAACTTTTTTATTTGTAAAAATGAATGCCTATCTTTTTATGTACTCTATTAATAGATTGTTTTGCATGTTAATGATATATCTGTTATAACCAGTTCAAATGACTAAAATAAGTTAAGCCTAAGTGAAACTGACTGTAAGTAAAGTAACCAAATCTATTAAAATTTCTCATAATGTATCGGAACCGGTTCAAATGACTAACATAAGTTGAGGCTATGTCAGCCTAACCGAAAGTTGCTTCAACGACTAACCAAAACTATTAAAATTAATTATAATGTATCGGAACCGGCTCAAATAAGTAAAATAAGTTGAAACTAAGTAAAACCAACCGAAAGTTGATATGACGACTAACCAAAACTCACCAAATCTATTAAAATTGGTTAATATATGATTCTCTCACACTTTTTCTCTTTTATATCATCGATAAAGAAGTATTCACTTCTATCACGTGTAATGTGCTACTCGCGACTTTTTTTTGCCACTCTCGACGAATTATGGGGATCCTAGAGCCCAAAAAACATTAGATTCTGAAAAAGAAAAACATAATTGCGTCCTGTGTGTGTGTCTCTGTCCGTCACACGACTTTTCTCCAAAACCGTTAGGTCGATTTCTACCAAAATGGTTATTTAGGAGTTTCGGGACAATATCTCCAGACGTTTTATAATTTTTTTTAACCTTACAATTAAGGATAGTTTATATAAAGAAGAATATAAAAAAATTGGTTTTCACAAAAACGGCCTTAACGATTTTCATTAGATTTTCTATATGTTTACACTTTAGTAGGCAAATAATACGTACTACCCCGTTTTTCAGTGAAAAATCGGTGCAGTCCCTTTACTCTTGAGAAAAATGAACAAAATCGATTTTCTCGGAAACAGCTCCATCGATTTTCTTCAAAATCTGTACTTATTTACCAATTAGTAAGGCAATAGTATATTGTGTAACTAGGAGGAAAAGCAAAACATTCCTGGACGACTGTGATAGTTGCTGGACGAGGCGCAGCCGAGGCCAGCAACACAGGAGTCCAGGAATGTGCTTTTCCTACGAGTTGCACATACTATTTTTTATCCGATCGAAATTAATTAGAATACGTACTTATATAAATAGAGCCAAATATTACTGTAAATAAAAACGGTGTTTTAAATTTAAACTCAACATAATATCAAGTTTTGAATCGAGCGAGCTTGAAGTTTATTGCGTAGCTACAGAAACTACAGCTAAATGTTACTTTTGATAGACGTCAGATCTGACAAACAAGGCGTTTGAATATGACAGAAATGTTACATTCCCGGCCTATGACGGGAATATTATATTCCCGGACTGTTATTTTCTATTCTTGTACAGTTATTGAATGTTGCCAAGCAACGAATACAATATACTGGAATCATGACTTTTACGGTGAGAAAATACATCGGAAAGGTGTCGTTTTTCGTCCGATCGGATAAAAATAATATGCACTTGTTTGTTTTCCTAGGGAAAATAAGATAAAGCCACTTTTCTAGTAAAAATATTGACCTTCCAATTTTTCCCAGTTCTGTGGCGTTCCAATAAGCGAGAAATTAGTACCGTTTATTTAAGAATTTTTCCAAACCATCAGTGTTTTTCAAATTCACAGATTCCGATTCTGTATCTCGGATTCGCGTATCTCGCATACAGAATCCTCGTGTGAAAGAGCTCTTATTGTCGCCTCTTTCCAACAGCTATTTTATTTACGACAGTCTGAGAACGAGGGATCTGTACCATGCATTTTAAGGAACCTCTATAACACTCGCAAAGAACCGCCTAAACAAATCGATTTTTATGTAAATCAACCTAGCGGTTTCGATTTTAGAGTTCGCCAGACAATTCGGAATTGCGAAACTGGTGAAAATCGGCAATTTCCGAAAAATCTCAAATTTGATGTAATTTTTTTTATTTATGCCTTTCACCCTATATCCCCCTTACTTTAAGCCCGATTAAATTGAAATTTTTAGGAGAGTCAATTTGGACATTTGTTATCATGACTGACATGAGAGAAATGCAAAAAACGTACGTGACACTAGCTTTATTTTTTTAAAAAGTTGTTGACACGAAATTTGTTAAAAATGCAGCAACAAATACTCGATCTCGAAAACTTTTTTTGGTTTTGGAGATAAATATATACAAACCGACAGAACTGAAGAAACTTTTTTATTTTGATTTTTTTTTTGATAAGTGGTTTGGTTTTTAACATAACGGTGCCAGAATATCGAAAAAAACTATGCCGACCGCGGCCGCTCAGGCACTGCACAAGCATCAGTAACGCCATGTGTAGCTTGAGAGCGCCAAGATCTGTATTGTACTAATAATAACCTATTTAATAATCCATAAATTTTAATTTTGAGAAATGAGAAAAATATAAAAAATAAAGTATTAAATTTCGATTTCGATTTAAAATATCGTTCACTTTGTTATTTATGCCCAGTGTTTTTCAACATATTCATTTTATTTCTACATTTAACTTCGACTCGTATAGTTAAGCAACAATAGTTAAGAGATAGTTAACCCATTTGTAAAAAGTGATGATGATACTTTACGTTTTACTTATCTGCTACTATTGAGCTCCACATTTCCCTTGGCCTAAACAACTAATGTTGCAAGGCACATTCGCTTTAAAACATTTTCATTTATTTGTATAAGTAAATAACTTGCACCTGCAGTTGGCTGTAATTCCCAAAAAGCTTGGCTTTGCTTCTTTTAGTATCTTTGGTACGAGAGCATTGTTTTCGCTGTAGCAGCCAATATCTGTAGGTTTTGGAACTTGAGATTGAATTTTACGAGCGCTTTTATAGATTGCGCATTGCAAAAACGCCCTTTTCATGTGCATGAAAATGCATCTTTGATGGAGGCAACTCTCTAAAATGAAATACCAACGATTACAGTTAATAATGCACTTCAGTTTTAAAGAGGTTTCAAATTTAACATAATTAGGTACTTTTAAAAAATAAAATGATGCAGACAAACATAGAAATTAATGTTTCTCACCTAATGTCAGTTTTACAATTTGGAAATATATGCGCTCGTAATTCGTCCATATTTCCCATAAAATTTGGCCGGCCGTACAAATTTAAAAAAAATGCTCTGCAACTTGCCCATAGAGTAGTCATAGGCGATTCGACTCATTTTAGTGATTCGTACCATTCGAATAAAATGTACAAATAATTCATACCAAAGATTCTTATCTTTTTTTCTATCTTGTATAATACTTGCGTAATCTTACCGCTCCGTGCTGATGCTGACTGCTTGGTATTGGTATTGGTTATGCCATTAAACAATGGTTATACATACAGGGTGGGCCAATGGAAACTTTCCACCTCTGTTTTTCGGCTTTAACATCAAGATATGGAAAAACGCTCGAACCCGTCGATTTTTGATTCAAGGGGGAACTATTTTTCAGCTTTTTTCATCCCCGTAACTTTCACCCCCTAGCTGGGGGAAGAACAACCCCCGAAATTTGAATATGGGAGAGGGGTCGTGCCATACCTCTTTTTAAAGGTCCCATTGAGTTCTTTATGACCCTATAATTTGACGTCATTATCTTCAATTGCAACGAAATGACAGCTAGTCAAAAATTCCTAGGAATTTGAAGGTCTGGATTCAAATTAGATTTCGTTTTTATGTTTTAGTGAAAGAAATTGAAGAACTCTCGGACACGTCGATTTCTAATTTCAAGAGGAACTATTTTTCAGTTTTTTCATCCCCTAGCTGGAAGGAAACAATCCCTGAATTTTGAATAGGGGAGATGGGTTGTGACATACCTCTTTTTAAAGGTGTTATCGAGTTACTTATGGCCGTATAATTTAACGCCATTATTTTCATCCTATCTACAGGGTGAGTGATTCAATGGAAAATGTTCAACCTGCCTTTCTCATGCGTAACGTTTAAAAACACACAAGAAATAAAAATGATATAATCTCACCGGCAGGAATTTTCGTTGGCATAGTATCCTCCTATTGACATAATAACTAGGAAGGCAAAAGACGTAAAAAACGAAGTCTAAGTTGTATACAGACCTTCAAATCCCTAACAATTTTGATAAGTTGTCATTTCGTTGTGGATGAAAATAATGACGTCAAATTATAGCCACATAAAGAACTCGATGACACCTTTAAAAAAAGGTATTCAAAATTCGGGGGTTGTTCTCCTTCCAGCTGGGGGGTTAAAATTACGGGGATGAAAAAAGCTGAAGAATAGTTCCCCTTCAAATTAGAAATGGACGAGTCCGAGAGTTTTTCCATTTTCTCCACAAAAACATAAAAAACGAAATTAAATTGTATCCAGACATTCAAATCCTTAACAACTTTTGACAGGCTGTCATTTCGTTGTGGATGAAAATAATGACGTCAAATTTTAGGGTCATAAAGAACTCGATGACACCTTTAAAAAGAGGTATCGCACGACTCCTCTCCCCTATTCAAATTTCAGGGGTTGTTCTTCCCCCAGCTAGGGGATGGAAGTTACGGGGTTGAAAAAAGCTGAAAAATAGTTCCCCCTTAAATCAAAAATCGACGGGTTCGAGCGTTTTTCCATATTTTGATTTTAAAGCCGAAAAATAGAGGTGGAAAGTTTCCATTGGCCCACCCTGTATACATACCTACTATTTAATTTGAATTTTAGCATTTTCGGAGTCATTTTCTATCTAAGATATATGTTCAGTTTATTATTATAAACGCGAAACTATTTTAAAACGTTTTCAATGTATATATTTAATAATTCTGAATTCTGTTTACCTATATAATAAATTGATGTTTTTTCATCTGATCTAAGTAACTGAAAAACCCTCTAGATTTAGTGCTAATAAGGTATCTTAACTTGTAATTCTAAACTTCAATTTAATAAAAATAGATTAAAAAATATGAGTTAACTACTTGTTTCACCTTTTCTTAATAAGGATACACTTTAATTTAATGTTTATTTTGTTAAAAGAAACTTTCCTTCTTGTTTTTTATATTACCTATATATTTTATACCTATTACAATATCATTTTTTGCATCTATTTCTTTCAGATATTATTTTTTTAATTAATATACCCTATTAGTTATGTTACTGGCAGTCCTGTTATTTTTTATGGATAAAATAAAAGAAAAATACCTGATACTAGTTCTTATTATATTTCAATTAAAACAAATAAATACTCTATACATTATGCTTAGCAAATATTACGACCGATATCTATAACGTACTTGCTCAATGTTTCTGTCTCTCTTTGGACTCGCCTTTACCGAAAAAAGAGCGAGAGCGACAGAGATAATAATACTAGGAGTGCTCCGACCGTCAAATCAAACGCATCCATACTAGCATTAAAACATATTTCGTTCACGCGACCGATCGAATCGGTTATTTTGTTCAGGTCTTATCGCTGTCTCTCTCGCTTTTTTATTTCGCTAATGGCGAGTCCAAAGAGAGACAGAAACATAAAACCAACGCTCAACGGATACGGCACGCTACTACAGTTCAGTACAGGCATTGTCTTTATAAGAAAAAAGGTACAGGCCAACTTAGCTAACTGTCGCGACGCGGCCGTCGAAGTGTTTTATTGCAGCATCGTTTTCTTGAAAACTAAAGTAGTTATCAAAAAATCACCGAAATAAAAAAGTTTTTTCGGTTCTTTTGCTACAACTTTGTCGCTTACTATATACATCTATCTGTAAAAGCAAAAAAGTTTTCTCGATCGAGTATTTGTTGCTGCATTTTTAAGAAATTTCGTGCATCCAACTTTAAAAAAAAAAATAAAACTGGTGACACGTACTTTTCTTTGCCTTTGTCTCACGTCAATCATGATAACAAATGTCCAAATTGAGTCTCCTAAAAATTTTAATTCAATCAGACTTAAAGTAAGGGAGATATAAGGTGATAAGCAAAAATTAAAAATATCACATAGAATTTGAGATTTTTCAGAAATTGCAAATTTTGACCAGTTTCGCAATTCTGGATTGCCTGGCGAACTCCAAAATCGGATGCGCCAGGTCCATTTACATAAAAATCGATTTTTTTTAGGTGGTTGTTCGCGAGTGTAATAGAGGGTGCATCTTAGACATGCATCGCTTGTTATCCGACTATGAGCGCCGACACTGGCGAGTTTCGGCGGAATTTCGGCGGATCGACCAGTGCGTAAAGTAAATACAGAGTGTTCCATTTGTCAAAATTGACATACACATTTAGTTATGATGCAGATATAGGTAACTGTCAATAAACATTATTACTTGTTATTCATCACGAACTAAATTTTCGTAAGGGAAATATATATGTATCACCTGCGTGTATCGGACAGTTAATATAGTCAAGGATTCGTTTAGCATGCCAGAAAAGACTCTTTGGGCCATTTTGGGAGGGACGGTATTCCATAAATCCTCCCGGGTACCTTAAACAAATACAAATAATTTATATTTTCAGCTTTAGATGTAAATGTCTTAGAACATTATGTCAATATTATTATAAAAATGCTAAATATTATAATGCAAAATCAACATTTACTGGACTAATGCCCGGTTTCTGAAGTACCAGATATCTAGTGTATAAAGTTATGAAGCCTATAATTACTATTGTTACAATTGTATTAACAATCGTTGTCATAGGAAATATTTGAAACTAGGCATTAGATGTAAAAATTGTCCCCTAAAATCACTAGTAGGGACAGTTCATAATTAAACATTTTCCTATATGATCACTAAATACAACTTTAGTAAGCGAAGCAGAGTGCATTCTGTGAGCTGATTTTCGGTCCTTTCATTTAAACAATTTGAGGAGTGTCTATTTTCAATTACAGCGTTTAACTATTATTAAAAAAAAATAAAAATTTCATATTACTTTATCTGCCTTTTTACTAGCTAGGATGTATTGTGTAGGGTGGTTCGTGGTTCATAACAATCAATTCAAATTTATAGGGTATGAAATGAAATGCAGATAATTAAATGGTATTTTCAAATAGGTGTCACATAGTTTCATTTGCCATTTAAAATAAATTCTCATTTTATGTGGAAAATATTACTTAAAATAAAGATAGGATCTATGTAAATACCTTGCATGTATAGCCACCACATTTGGATTATGTATGATCCTCGTTCGGATTCAAAAAACGGTTTAATATTTTCCCAGTCGAGACAATCCGCATCCTGTAGAATATATAATGATAGCAATCTGCAGTGCAGATCCAAAAGTCTTTCCGCAAGAGCTTCACACATTTCATAGTATTTTTTATATCCTACAGAGAGTGAAAATAATATTACTCTAATGTCTCAATTCAAATTTCTTAAACATGTTCTAAGTCGATATAAGTATTGACTGATGTTATTTACCATTTTGAAGGGGTCCAATTGAAGGTGCTTTCGCTTCATTTGAAATGTGTATATAAAACCATAAGCAGTTTTTTAATAGGGCGGCTGCTCCTATGGTTCCTGCACAATACAAAAGTATAAAAGTCACTTACAACGTTATAGTTATGAAGCAATTGAGTGCAGCTCACACGTGGTAGAAGTGAAACCTTCATAAAATTAAACCAATATGTCACACATTGTTACTTGCTTAACTTCAGTGATCGGGCGAGAACCATTTTTTACTCTTAACAAACATGTAACTGTGTTCTATCTCATTCTCTCGCAGGCTATATTCTAGAGATCTCTTTTTACTGTCGCTTTTTCGTTTCATGGAGTCTCAAATCACACCCGTGCTCAAGAAGTTTCACTTCTAAAAGTTAAGCTGCTTGGTACAAAATATGGATGCAATAAACATAGAATATACCGTGGCCAAAAAAGATTGCAACAAATAAGGGGGTTTACATTATCGATTTTAATGTCCTTTAACTCACTTTTTAGAAAATAATATGCTCCTACCTGTAAGTACTGTTAAATCAGCGTGGTCCAGAGCTTCTTGAGTCAAAATATGTAAGTGTTCTAGAAAAACAATTAAAATAAAACGTTGGATATGAAATATAAAAATTATTCGCAAATATTACCCAAGAGCTGATCAGCTGATTTACTTAGGGCGGAAATGAATTTTGTTGGGTCTGATGAACGTACAATTCCACCGCACCCTCCAGAAGTCTCAATGCTGTCTCGGGTTCCTTCTGTATGCTTTTGGAAAAGTCCTAAAATTGAATATTTCTGTTTTTGCAAAAACAATTATATATTGTCCTGTCATCGATCGATAAGCCGAGACAAGGACTAAAATAGAGGGAAATAGTTTACCTAGAAGACTGAATCTGAAAAAATAGAATTGGCGATTGGTTATATTGCAGCAACCTGAGGATCGCTAGGCCTATGAAATATAAAATACATAAACCACAATGGTAAGGTAGTAGGACTTCTGCAAACATTATTTTCAGTTTTCAGTCATTAATCTTACCTGAGGGTTTTCTATACGCAGCAACGTATTCATCTTCCCACCATAAAACCAGTTTTATCGCGGCAAATGATGCTGAACGGGGAAAATCAAGTCTTCCACCTATAATTCCAGGGCATACTGTTTCTTGAAGTACAGCCTGTTTAGCCTATAAAGCAGGAAATGTCAATGATTCGAGCTTGAGAATTTAAGTTAAAAAAAGTTTTTTAGTTTAATTAAGTGAAACCATGTTATTCTAGAAAGATATATTTTCATACCAATGAAATACCGCATATTCTAAGAAATTAAACAAGTATTCTACAATACAATTCAGCGTAAATAGCACTACATACAATTCAGTGCAAATAATGTTTGTTCCCTGTTACCTTATAATACTCCATATCCCTCTGTATTAAAATATTTACTTTATCCATTAAATTTCCATCTTCCATTACTTCCATGTTTTTTGAATTTAAAATATATATATATGGCGCTATAGCAGCACAACATTCACTAAAAGCTTTATTTCGAAACTAAATATCGACCAAACAAAGCAATTATGCATGCCAGTATTTCGCATGAAAGCCCTAGTTTGGAAAATGATTAAAAAACAATCTTTGTGTAGGTAAAACGTTTTAATTTTTTTACACGAACGCGCTAGTGAATTAATAGAACACTTATCCCTCAAATATTTCATATGTACATATATTTTAAAATATAAAACTTATGAAAGCGTACGAATTATTTGGGCGGGAGTTTTAGCAAGAAAATAATTATTATAATAATAAATAGGTATTTTAATGATCGTACTAAAACCATGCTTTTTTTTATAAAAACAATATTCAGAATCTTTTTAATGTTTGTTTGTCTTATTGTACATCAATAGTCTTTGTTTCCTTATTTTATTTATGTCGTTATATTTACTGCGATTTCTATAGGTAACCGGCACCGGATGTTCCCGTGGGATTATCTCTATCTGAACCTGTAAAGATTTAGCAAATCAGGTCTTAGGCTAGACAAAATTTGCCAGTAATTTAAGGTTCAATTAAAAGTAAAAAAAGGACAAGGCAAACAGACGAGGCGGTTTGGCCTTCCCAGAGAGATTTACCTTAGTTAAGTAAAGAAAAAGTTGAAATTGGTTTCTTAAAAAGACCCAAAAAAAATTAAAGGTTCGAAGGCTAACTAACCCGCAATGGACGTAAAT
>MU181952.1:431226-475520 GCA_016904865.1 Pissodes strobi
TAATTTAAAAAAATACAATTAATTCATTCATCAGTAAAATAATATATTTTAAAATTCAATGATAAAATTTTCTTAGTTTAGGAATAATCTGTTTCCCGTTACCCCCTAATAACTAATAATTCAACTATTTTCAAATATTAAAATCAAAGCTTCATGAAACAAGAACAAGAATCTCGCCACCTGCACATTGCCCGTTAACACCACTATCGAATAAAACAGAGGTGAACCCACATGAAAATGCCTATTTCTTTTCGCGTACGCGCCGATAGCAGTGACAATCTCATTATCATTTGTGTAGACCTTTAAGGCAGAGGTATCTCTCGAGAGCCGTCGCGTCATCAAAAGTATAAGCGCAACTAGTTGGTTGCCATGACAACGATGACGTCGTAATGGTCGTACATTTGTTTCGTTTGCAATGATTGGAAGAGCTGGCGTGTAGCACTTCCTTACTCAGATCAACGCGAAAGCACGTTGTTTCGTTTATTGCGAGTTTATTAGGGGACATTCCGCCGTGAATTCTTGGAATTATTTTTTATTTACATTCCACGGTTGATCCATTATAGTATTATACAAGAGATATTTTCTATATATTCTAGTTTTAGTGTGTTTTTCGTAGACATGTGATTTGCAACAAATCATTGTGTTGCTAATACAATATGAATATATTTTATTTTTTGATGCTTTACCTAAAAAATACAGGTAATAATTATGAAATAATTTTGGCAGTTTGGGCGTGGACCCCAAAAATTTTTCGCTGTTCCTTCTGTCGATGTCGGTAGCTCTTCCCCACTTTTCAAAGCCCCGAGCCGCCACTGGTAGGTACTCTTCTTTAATCCCGAAAGAGGATAGACCTACTTCAGAGACCTAGCAACCCTGCCCACGCGACGCTTTTGACTTCTCTACACCCGTACCGACGGAAATCATGTTATAACCCCGTATCCTACCTAAATTATACTAATGGTCCTTTCCTATCCATACCCAGACCGAGCGATCGCAGGAATAAGCGATCCATCTCCCGCTTGTCAACGGCTTCGGGCGGAAGGCACTCTTTTGCCCTGAGGATGAGAAATCTACCTCAAAGGCGGATGAACCACAACATTTGGTCAACGGCATAATGATGTAGGTGGCAAAGGACAACCGCTACATTAAAGATCCTACGGGATAGTCCTAGTAGAAATCATCTAAGGCAATGCTCAGATCTAAATATTATGATTGTGGAGTGGTTCGGAACTCCGGAGGAGACAGTTATGAGTGACCGTAGAAAAGAAACAGTACAACCCAAATGTATTTAAATATGCACTTGGAACGTTAGAACCATGGAAAAAGCAGGAAAAATAGACAACGTCATCTAAGACGTGAAGAGAATGAATAACGACATAATGGGAATAAGCGAGATGAGATGGTCAGGAGCAGGAAGTATAGACAAAGAAGAACACACAATATTTTATTCGGGAACATCAGATGGAAAGCTGGAATATGGAGTTGGAATAATAGTTGCAAGACATATTGGCCGATGTGTGTCTAATTTTATCTCAATGTCCGAGAGAGCAATGCTACTCCGAGTAAAAGCTTATCCTGTAAATATGAACATAGTCCAAATATACGCCCCCACTACAGACAAAGAAGAAGAGGAAGTCTATACCAAAGCATAGAAGACGTAATACAACGACTCCCAAAGCACGAAATAAATGTAATGGGCGATTTTAATGCCAAATTGGGAGTGGGGTTGAAAACAGCTTCTATTCCAACCGTTTGGATTAGGACAAAGGAATAATAGAGGAGACAGGCTTGAGACATTTGTAGAAATCAACTAACTAGCAGTATTTAAAACATTCTACAAATTGCCAAAGAGAAGACTATATTACATGTAAGTCGCCACCCGATACACCTAGTAACATTGTTTGTAACCAAATTGACTATATGTTAGTTAACAAGAGGTTCAGAAACTGCTTTAATTCAATTAAAACTTATCCTGGGGCGGACATCAGATCATATACTTCTAGTAGGGATTATAAGACTGAAACTGAAGAAATTTGAGAAGCAAATGATTTCTCAATATGACATGAAGGCTTTACAACAACCTCTAATAAAACAAAAAGCAAGCGAATACGTAAACGCAACGGTAAAAAATTAACAGAGGTGAATGGCATGCAGGCGGAGATTAACGAATTCACCAAGATAATAGATTCAACAAAGAAAGAATTTTTAAAACCAGAAGAGAAAATCAAAATGAAATCTTGGATGACCAGTTTAATTTTAAAACTAACGGAACAGAGAAGAACACTTAAAAGTAATGAAGAAGAGTACAAAAATATCCAGACACAGATTAAGAAAAAGATTAGAGAAGCCAAAGAAAAAGAAGCAGCAGAGAGATGAGCAGAAATGGAAATACGGCAAGCCAGACACGACAGCTTTAACCAACACAAAAAATTAAAAGAGGTAATTGGAACCTTTAAAAAGCGACAAGCTATGAAGATCTTAGACACAAATGGAAAAATTATCATTGACAAACATGATCTGAAAAACAGGTGGAAGTCATACTTAGAAAAGCTTTTTGAGAATCATAGGCCGGAGGTCACGTACTCACTGTCGGAAGAAGCTACAGGCCCACCCATACTAATCCACAAGGTAGAAATAGCAATAAAACAAATGAAAAACAAAAAAGCAGTGGGACCAGACAACATAGAATTTCTAAAGCTGTTGTATGATGGAGGAATAGCATGGATTACCAACATATTCAACAGAATCTATAACTCTGGAAATATCCCCGGAAAATGGCTGCAATCAGAATTCATAGCGATGCCCAAAAAAACTGGAGCAAAGAAGTGCGAGGTATATCGGACCATCAGTCTGATGAGTCATATGCTGCAATTATTTTTAAAAATCATCCTCAGAAGAATTCACAACAAACGCGAAGAACAGATATCCGAAAATCAATTTGGTTTTATAAATGCAGTCGGAACCAGAGAGGCACTCTTTGGAGTTCACGTCCTATTCCAAAGATGCAGAGACGTCAACTGTGACGTATACGCATGTCTAATTGATTATGAAAAAGCATTTGATCGCGTTCAACATCATAAAATGATCAATATCCTGAAAGAGGCTTGGACGATAAAGATATCAGATTAATTTGTAATCTCTATTGAAATCAGACAGCATGCTTAAGACTTGATGGAGATCGAGCAGAACAGGTGAAAATACAACGGGGGGTCAGACAGGGATGTGTCCTCTCGCCTTTTATATTCAACTTGTATTCCTAAAACAAATTCAACGAAGCCCTTAACGGAGTAGAAGAAGGTATCCTTTTGAACGGAGTTAGGCTGAATAATATTCGATACGCAGATGATAGCGTGGTGATAGCAGATAGCTTGGAAGCACTGCAAGGGTAATGGACCATATCGCGCAGTACAGTCAACGATATGGTCTTAATATCAACGCAAAGGAAACGAAACAAATGACCATCAGCAAAAGAGATGTAAATAGAGATCGCCTATATGTCGACAGAACTCGAATTGAACGTGTTCAATAATATTGCTACTTTGGTACCATCATAAATGAACAATGGGTCAGTGCACAAGAAATAAAATGTATAGGAAAAGCAAGGACGGTATTTCACAAAATGAGTGCCATCTTCAAAGGTCACAACATATCTCTTCAAACGAAAGTAAGGCACTTAAGATGCTATGTCTTTTGTGGTTTATTGTATAGCGTAGAATCCTGGACAAGCACAGAAGCCACCACTAAAAATCTGGAAGCATTTGAGATGCGGCTGTAAGGAGAATGCTCAGAATACCATGGACAGCTCACATTACAAACATGGAAGTGCTAAGAAGAATGAAAAAAGATCTCGAAGTCATGTACACCATTAAAAAAAGAAAACTAGAATAACTGGGGCATGTAATGAGAAATAAAGATCGATACTCCCTACTGCAAACCATAATACAAGGAAAGGTACTGGGTAAAAGAGGGCCCGGAAGAAGAAGAACATCATGGTTGCGGAAGCTACGGACTTAGTTTGGGAAAAGCTCAGTAGAACTGTTTCGCGCTGTTACAAACAAAGCCAACATGATTGCCAACATCCGAAACGGATAGGTATGTACCTGAAGAAGAAGAAGGGAATCAGAAGAAATGCTAAGAAAGGATTTTCTTCCACACTAAACTATGAGGAGTTAAACTCATCTATCGCATTCCTATTAAAGACTCATTCAAAAGACCTGATTTAATATTTGCAATAATTGCATATATTATTCCGTACTGAATTATTGCTGCATTTGCGTTACATTCGTTAGATAATTGTTTACAAGTCAACCGATCCGATCAATATTTATGTATTTTATATTATTTATTTATTTGATATATCAGCGATATGTCGTTAATTAAAACACTAGCTGTTCATGTCCAATAACTAACCTTTCATTAAATGCCGAAAGCACAATTAGTAAACTCCCTGAAGTTCTTGTTTGCCTGCCTCAGCGAATAAATGTAATAACCTACTGTAGACTCAGATAAACTGGTCTTTGTGAAGGTAGGTACACACAACTCGTCTAGTTGAAACTAAATTAATATCCTGAATAGATCAATATAGCGCAAAATTAATAATCGCAAAATGATTGTATGTTCGTGGCACCATATGCGACGGAAAAGCATTTAAATTAGACGGAAGTACATAATTAGCGAGAAATAAAAAATCCGTTGGACAATTACATGTGCCAGAACTATGATTGGATACGTCATACAGACTCTTCTAGTTCTATCAATAACTATCGATATAATTCACAATCGAATTCCCATTAGTGTACAGCTTTCTTGCACAACTTTTGAAGATATAATTTCATTAGTCGCTCGATATTTGTGCTGTTTGAGAGCCACGAATTTTCCCCTTATCTCGTTTATTACCGAATTTGTACCAATAAGGAGAAAAGGTAAGTAAAAGCAATAAGAGGAAATATAGAGATATAGAAAGGGAATTGGCGAACACAAGAAAATAGCTTAAAAGAGAATTAAAAGAGGATGATAGGATTATGAAAAGAGAGGCATCATAGGTCAAAGGAAGAGGAGAGACCGACGCAAAGAAGAACATATAGTCGAAGTAGGTCTGTAAGCAAAGCAATGTATCAAAGCTGAACTGAAAAGAAAAGGATGCAGTTCACTGCAAGGCATTCCACCATGACATGCACTACAAACAGCAGTTCCAGAGGGTTATGGACAAGCCCGTAAAGGGCCTGATCGGTTGCCAATTATTCTAATACATATATCTAGAATTAAATCATAATAATCATGATATATCCCCAAAGGTTCAGGAGGAACAGGAATGTGACCTGGATATTAAAAACAATTTTGCCTTAAATAATGATATTCTGCAATTTTTGGGCATGATTCCACTATGCTAAAAGATTGCGCTTAGTTTGTATGCAGCAGTAAAATCAGGTAAGAGCATTTATTAAAATATGGTCTAGAAATGTAGGTAAAACCAGGTGGCGTAACTTCAGATTTTTGACCTGGGGGCTGACTGACTTGGCGGGGCCCTATTAAGGCTGATTTTCATATATAGAACTGCGCACCGACTGTGCGCCTACCGTGCACCTACCGTGTCGTGTTCACTGTAAATCAAAAAACTGTATGTTCCATATAAAACGCACTAAAGCTCTTATTTACGTAATTTGAAAAATCAAAAATAGGGGACAGTTTTTTTTTAGATATTGTTCAAATTAAAAATTAACAAATTAAGGTGGTCAGTAGTTTCACACAAAAAAGGTGTCTCAATTATTTTTCGAGAAGCAGGGCAGTTTTTTTTTTGTTATTTGCATCAAAATACGGCAATTTCTCAAATGCCTTAAGAGACATCTATTGTGAAAGTAAAGCCTAAAAAGACAAGTCTTTAAACCCTTTCATGCCTTTGAAAAAAAAATTTAAGGTTTTTAAATAATATAATTTTTTTGTAAAACACTAAATTAACACTAAAACGAAGTTTTATCCACAATACCGAAACAGAATTATTGCACTCGACGCGTGTTTCGCTAACCATGTTAGCATCATCAGGAGATGATTAAAACAGTTTTAATCATCTCCTGATGATGCTAACATGGTTAGCGAAACGCGCGTCGAGTGCATTAATTATGTTTCGATATTGTGGATAAAACTCCATTTTAGTGCATGTTGCCGAAGGTTCCAAACACCAACATAGTTAAATTAAAACAGAAAATAATATTATTTTACTTTAAATTACATGCATCTTCGAATTTTACTCCATTTTAATTCCTAATACTCCACCATCTGGACAAAACGGTTCATTACAATGTTTGCAAATATATTTTGTATTTCTTTTGCATGCATCTGAATAGCATCTTCTAACATTTTTTACATCTGTTAATTTTGGTCTATTGCCAAGTTATTCGTTTTTTTTTTAAGAGGAGTGGCAGATCTTGGCCTTCAGTTGTTATTTGCTTTTTGCATTCTTATGTTTATTGGTACTCTGAGAATGGTTGCTTTAGATTCTAAACGATCTTTCTTTGGTTTTCCATATTTTTTTGCTGACAGAATCTATGAATTTTCTATAACCACTTCCAAGAAGTGCAAAAAGGCTTTTATGTACCATCGTCTATTTCTTCGTCGCAAAGGGTATGGATCCATACGGTCAATGTATCTCGTAGTTTTGTTATAAAATTGAACCGCGAATGGTCTGTTTACGTGAATCCCGGTTTTTAGATTTCCACCAGCGTTTTATTGTATCTGTTGCTCTATCGCGACACAGCTTGAAGCTATATAAGTTGCATTGCTGTCTGGCCACCCTGCAACCGAAATATTTACATATTTGGTACAGAGGCAGCACCTCTCGGTTCTACCTTCAATGCCTTGTCTGATTTTAATACAGAAGTAGCTTTTTGCAATTGCATTTCCTCAATGAACTATCAAAAATCCTGTTTGTGATTCTTATCTCACAAGTCATTACTTGGCCACAATACTACATCAGCTCATATTCCTAGTTCACTAATTTAATTTCTTCCTCTTGGCGCTCCTTCATATATCTCAAAATACATATATCCACTATATACTTACTATATATCAATTTTATCTGGTTCATGCATATTTGCAAAATGAAGGTATCCTAAAATATTTTGAAATTGCTTACAGTCATGGAGTTTCCAGTCAGATCGATATGAACACCATCATCACTGGAGCAGTAATGTCCATTTTGAGGACATCTTATATAAGACATTACCCATTGCATTCCCAAAAATGTAATGGGTTAATTTTTTGAAAACCCAAAATTATGTTTGCCATTTTGAGCTGCATACAAATTTGTCTAAAAACCATCTCGTCCATAATGTACTCACTAAAAGGAGGCAAAAAATAATCAACAAGAATTTCTCCCTGGATGTAAACAACAAATCTAGGCAAGGTTGCTGATCAAAAACATAATATCTTCGTTTTGCCAGTTCCCGTAAATTTATTCCTTTTTCTAAACCAATTGTCTTCACTGTCACTGCTTGATTTATCCTCTTTCTCTGTCTCTATTTCGTCTGTAATATCATCTTCAGCAGTTACATGAGTATGAATAGAATTCTCTTCTTCAAAATTACTGTCCAAATCTTCTGGTAAATCATTTTCATCCTCTGTGATTTCTTCATTTTCTAGACGCTGATATCACTGAGAAAATGCCATGATGGGCAAAAATAATTCTAAAGATTATACGATCCTAAGACAAGAAATTGCTTTTTATTTCCAATATTTAATCTTTCCATAACAAATGACGAATAATTCATAAACAATATCAGCTTTGTTTCCCTTTAGTTTTTGAGCCAGTATATAATCGAAATGCGTAATATGTTTATACAATAACAAAGGTTGAGTTAATAGTATTTACTTGAGTTTCTAACAAAAGAAAAAACAAAACACGTATATAGAGTAGGTTTATTGACCAGAGCAAATCTAGGCAAACCATGTAGATAATAAAATGTATGATGCAAACGCATTTTTAGTTATAGAGCTGTTATTTTTATAAAGTGCCGAGACATCTACTGTATTTAATAGATACTACTGATGGTTAAAAAATGAATACTACCTATTGTTAAAAAAGTCTTACCACTTATTTCACTTCTAAACTTGCGTCCATGACTTGTACAGAACTGTTATAAGATACTACATTTGAAATCTAGATCATTGATGGCGCCACTTTAAATGCACTTAATATCAGCTAAAAGGGGTTTCATGCATTTTGTTTGATGATTTCAACAATGAAACAATCTTATGGATGTGGGACTTAGCCGTCCACTGTAGTCGAATCAATGCATGTGAGGGTTAAAGCTTTTATCAGAAGCCATTTAAAAAGAGTAGTAATTTTAGCTTTTCGCGCGCAGAACTCTGTTAATTAAGTAAGTTTAACACAGGAAATAACATTATCTTAAATTTGATTAGATACACTTTCCAATTTTAACCCATTTTAATTCCGAGTGTAAAATACTCCACAATATGGACAAAACAGTTCATTACAACGTTTGCAAATATATTTTGTCTTTCTTTTGCATGCATCTGAATGACTCTAGCATTTTTTACATCTGTTAATTTTGGATCAGTTGCACAGTTACTTTATCTAATTTCAGGAGGGGCATGATTATTTGTTTTTTTTTTTCTGTTAAAGAGCAGTGGCACATCTCGGCCTTCCCCTTTTATTCTCTTTTTAAATTCCTATGTTTATGAACCACTTAAATAAATAAACCACTTAAAGATTTCCACTAACTTTAGTTAAACATGACACGTGTTTCCACGGTAACGTCTTTTACAAATGTGAATAGATACACTAAAATATGCTAAAATTATATAGTTCCGCTGTTGCAGGTAAATTACACAAAATAATCTTGACCAAGGCGCCTTATGAATAGCAAAGGAAACAATTTAACTATTTCTAGGAAAGGTTCAATAACGGAGAAAACCCAAAATCAGTTTGTTCGTTAAGTAATATATTAAATTTTTTATATTTATTGATTTCCATAAATTCTAACAGCGGAACTATATAATTTTAGCATATTTTAGTGTATCTATTCACATTTGAAAAAGACATTACCGTCAAAACACGTGTCATGTTTAAATAAAGTTAGTGGAAATCTTTAAGTGGTTTACTTATTTAAGTGGTTCTTGTTTTTTCTTTATGGCAGTGGCACACGGTGTGTGTGCGAAGATGTTGATTGACACGGTTCTTGAATATTTGTAGGTTGTAATTAGTGGGAAACAGATGTCCTGGAAGTGAGTTCCACAGTGATGCAGTGCGCCAGACAAAGGAGTTCTGGTAAAGCGATGTTCTAGGTGTAAAGCGATGTTCTAGGTGTAAAGCGATGTTCTAGGTGTTTCTAGTTGTACGACGAACTGGTGCGCTCCTGCCATCTGTCGGGACTGTCTGACAGGAGTTGCCAGGGACGGGATGATGCGGGCCAAATCCTCGGAACATCTGCCGTGAAAGTATCTGTAAAACAGAGACATATCGGCCACATGTCTGCGATGTTCCAGACTATCCAGATTCCGGGTCAACTCCGGATCCCCGACGAGACGCACAGCCCTCTTCTGAATGGAATCCAGCAGCTTTAGGGTATGCTTTGGTGCGGCATCCCAGATATGTGAGCAATATTCTAAGCACGGTCTTATTTGCGCTTTGTACAGCAAGAGCAACTGCTGCGGTGTATAGAGTTTTTTGTTGCGAAATAGCGCACCAAGCTTCTGGCAGGCTGATTTTGCGATATTAGCAACATGGACATGCCATGACATATTGCTGTTGACCGAGACACTCAGCAGCCCGATTGACGAGGATGAAGGAATGGTCGATACTGCCATAATGATGTTAGGGCCCGCTGTATTGACCCTCTTAGTAAACGATGCTGCTTGGGTCTTTGCTGCATTGAACTGGACCAAATTTCGGTCGCCCCAAGTTTGAACTTTCTCCGGGTCTTGATTAATTGCTGTAATCTGCTCCTGTCTGCGGTGATGAGTCTCAGTCGCTGGTAAGGGTTTTTCTGATCTAAAGTGGGAGACAAGGGTACTGTCATCTGCAAAACTGTAAACAGGATTATTCGTTTCGATCAGCAGGTCATTAATATAGATGAGGAACAGAGTTGGTGAAAGTATTGCGCCTTGAGGCACGCCCGCGTTGATGTTGAATGTGTCCGAGATGTGTCCATCGACTGCAACGTGTAGGGATCGGTTCTTAAGGAAACTGGCCAGCCAGCTGCAGAGAGAGGCGGGCAGTCCCAAGGACGGCAGTTTGTTGAGCAGTGCGTCATGCCAAACTCTGTCGAATGCCTTTGAAATATCCAACGCAATCGCTCGAGACTCTCCGTAGTTTTCAATTGCCCTACTCCATATATGAGGGACATAGGCCAAAATATCTCCTGTCGATCTCTCTTTGCGAAAGCCGTATTGATTATCGCTGATTATTCTGTTGTTGTTGGAGATTATTGGAAGCAAGGCAATTGGGCGATAGATTGAGGGCGTGGTTTTCTTGCCTTTTTTTGGAACAGGTTGCACTCGAGCGACTTTCCAAGAGGATGGGTAAATCCCTTTTCTGTAAGAAAGAGAAAAAAACCTGGAAAAAACGGGTGTTAGTTCGTTGGCGCAGTTCTTTAGCACGATGGCAGGTATTCCGTCCGGTCCTGATGCCTTTTGCGTATCTAGTTCTTCAAGGATTTTGCGAATATCACGGTGAGAAAACTTGCCTTCTGCCATGGTAGTGGTGATGTTCGGTATGGTGGGGAGAGTCTTGCCTTGGGGCACATCTAAGGTAGAGTGCGATGAAATCAAGCATGTTTGCTTTTTCATTGGCTGTACCCGCCGTGATGCCACGTTCATCCGTCAAAGGCGGGACAGACGTTTTTGTAAAGTTGTTACTTACTGCCTTTGCTACCGGCCAGAAATTCCTGGAACCACTGGGGCATTGCAAAAGTTTATTCCTGATCCTTTGATTGTGTTTGTCCTTAGTTTCTTCGATCACACGCTTGCACTCGTTTCTCGCTTCGATAAAATAATTGCGATTTTCAGCGGTCTGATTTTGCTGCCAGTACTTATAGGCTTGCTGTTTCCTTCCTAAAGCTCTTTCGCATCTTTTGTCGAACCAGGGCTTTTCTTTTGATGGTAACTTGATGGAATTTGGGATGTATGCTTCCATTCCTGAGGAGATTACTTGCATGATCTCTTCGCAGCAGTCTGACGGGTCGTCAGTGGCAAAGCAGACGTCGAGCCAAGGAAAATCTAGGTAGAACTGTCTTAGATCGTCCCAGTTTGCAGAATTGTAATGCCAGATTTTGCGAGGCAATAGTGGATCCTTCTCTATGGGTGGCAATTCACAAACCGTTGTAAAAAGTTTGTGGTTGGAAGTACCTAATGGCGGACCAACTGTATCCTTGTACTGGTCAGGATTGGTGGTCAGAAAAAGATCCATAAGGGCGGCGAATTCGCCCCTCTCTGAGATTCGAGTTGGTTCGTCCACAATTTGAGTAAGCCCGCTGCTGATGGCAAATGCTTCAGCTTCTCTACCTTCGTTGTCGGTCTTGTTGTGATGTTTGAGCCAGTTGGTGTTGTGGGCATTGAAGTCTCCCAGAGCGATTATTTCTGAACTGGGGTGATCGACATGTATTGAATCAAAGGTGGTAGCTAGTGTTGTGAAAAAGCTTTGGTAGGCTCTATCGCTCGGAGGGCGATAGAGACAACATATAAACTTGGTTAGTCCCTTGGCGGTGAACTTGAGCCACATGACATCAAGGTTGTTCGGTTCGAGTGTTTCCTCGCTGTGACATGAAAGATCGCTTCGGACAAAAAGGCATATTCCGAACTTATATCTAAATCGGCTATGTAAGTCATAATCAGGATAGAGGTAGTTCACTGTTGTTCTTGTAGAACATACTTGTGTTTCTGTAAGGACTAATATGTGTGGTCTATTTACTTGTAGATGTTGGTGTACCGAATTTATGTTTGTATTTAGGCCTATTATGTTGCAGAAATATGTTCTAAATTGGTTCGGTATCTTTGCTGTCTGTGAAATGCGGAATGAAGGGCTCCTAGGGCCACCCAGCACCCGGAGATCCGAATGGCCGGGGAGTTTACTTCTGGAATATTTTGATCCTGGAAGCACCATCATGTCCATATATTCCTACTGTGGAACCCGGGACCACCAGCTCGGAAGCGAAACGTGATTTGGGAAAACCACTTAGCGCTTCCCAATTCTGGTGGGGTGGTCTTTCACCGGAGGATGCGAGTAGGCTTAGGCATCTACCACCTCGGGCTCAGACTCATTCCTTTGGCGATCCCTAGTCTGATACGGGTAAAAATGCGGTTTGTTGGGTCACTCCCCAATGATCAGCTCCAGACTTTATACTTTGGTATTCTTCAGTCTGGAGGAGGTCGATAGGATTTGATGGGCCACATCCCGTGGCAACTCGGAATGGTGGGGGCGTCACTCCCCGTAATCAAACTGCTCTCACCAGTTTGACGTTCCTGCCAGCCAATACAATGCAGCCCCTCTATGTCACAAACTGTCATTGATCGGCCCCAGACTTTGTACTTTGGTGTTCTCGAGCCTGGGGGAGGGCGATGGGATTTTATGCGCCATATCCCGTGGCAACACGGAATGGTGGGGGCGTCACTCCCCGTAATCAAACTGCTCTCACCAGTTTGACGTTCCTGCCAGCCAATACAATGCAGCCCCTCTTGTCACAAACTGCTATTGATCAGCTCCAGACTTTGTACTCTGGTGTTCTCCAGCCTGGGGGAGGACGATGGGATTTGATGTGCCATATCCCATGACAACTCGGATGGCGGGGGCGTCACTCCCTGTAATCAAACTCCTCTCACCAGTTTGACGTTCCTGCCAGCCAATACAACGCAGCCCCTCTTGTCACAAACTGTCATTGATCAGCTCCAGACTTATGGATCTCCATCAAGTAAAGGCTAATCGATTAAATTCTTCCTATGTTTATGGTGCTCTGGGAATGATTGTTTCAGATTCTAAAAGATCTTTCTTTGGTTTTTAATCTTTTGTTTCACAGAATCCATGAGTTTTCTATAACCACAACCAAACAGTGGAAAAAGGCTTTTATGCCCCTCATACTTTTGTTTTAAAATTGAACCGCAAATGGTTTATTTACTTCAATTGCGGTTTTTTAGATTTACACCAGCGTTTTATTGTATTCTGCTCGTTTATCTCAGCGCAGTTTGAAGCTATATAAATAGCACTTCTGTCCAGCCACTTTGCAACCGAAATATTTTTATATTTGGTGCAGTATCTCTCTCTTCTGCCACCAGTACCTTGTCTGATTTCAAATAGAATTTTGCAAGTGATTTGCTCTCAAAGTTCCAAAGGCTCATATTTCCCTTTTTTAGTTCCGCAATGAACTATCAACAAAATACCCCCCTAGTAATAACTTAGCCGTATTGCAATTGCATTTCTTCCTCTCGAAACATCTTGGTATATACATACATACACACTATATACTTGAATTTTTATTGGTTATAACCCAGTTTAATAATGAAACGTCGGTATCATAATAGCCTTCATTGTGACACTGGGTAGTAAATAAATCATTTAAAATATAGGAGTAGAAAAATAGAACTATTACAAAATGCTATATTTGACGTCTAGATCAAAGATGGCACGACTAAAAACGCACTTAATGTCCGCTAAAGGGGATCCCATACATTTTGTTTGACGTTTTCAAGAGGAAGTTAATTTCTGAATCTTAACTCAAAAAAACGATCATTGCGGACTTACTTTAAATAAACAAATATAAATTCTACAAAACTAATTTTCTTTAAACTTTAAACACTTTTGTAGCCACTGGCCACCACCATACTGACAAACCACCAGCTGACAGCTCCAGCAAAATTATTAAAATAGCCTCGCCCCGTGGTACTTTGGCTAACACCAAAGTACTGGTAATACATTACGGCGCCTTCTATCATTTTGAAAATATAATTTCTGGGATCGATGGTTATTACGGCAACACACTTTATAATGCCACGTATATTTTAACCATATCACGAAGTAGCTGCCATCATAATAATGCATTCTAAGTGATGCAAAATCGCTTTTTTAAGAGGTTAAAATTAAAAATTGGATAAAAAATACCTGTGGCGTCAATACGGTTACTACATACAGCTTCAAAGCGACCGAGACCTTATAGCTTGATTTTAAAATATCATCATGTTGAATTATATCGCTATATTTACATTTTACATCAACAATGATAAATCGACTTTTCCTAGATCCCGATTTTATAGGCAAAACCGCAACCTATACAAAAATCTGAACCCCCACTCTCGAACTCTTTTTACCCGCGGCATTGCCCACGTTGAAAAACCCGAAAAAAGAGTAAGAATTAAGAAAATAAACAGATGTAGATACCTAACTTCAAAAATAGAAACATATTAACTATTGCTTAAAGGTGGCAAAAAAATGGAAATAGATAAAGAGAAAATAGGATTAAAACTAACGTTAAAAATCATATTTTTTTTATTTGAATTGCTTTTTGTTGATTGAGCTCTCATTTATTAAGTTTATTATTTTTAAAAGTACATTCGAAACAGCTGATGCTATACTCAATTGAATAGTGAGCTGACCGCCGGTATTTAATTATTGGAACGAAAGATTGCATTGAATTCTATTCAAATTTCTCAAACTGTTCGTCGAACGATCAGGATTATATATGCCAGCATCAATCTTTTGCCCCACAGGAAGATTTTTTATATATAAAAAGTGTCCTATGTCCTTCACTATACTCTTGAAAATATCTGTACAAAATTTCATGAGGATCCATTGAGTAGTTTACGCGTGAAAGCGTAACAAACTCACATTCGCATGTATAATATTAGTTTGGTTTATAATTAGGAGTGCTTACCAATGCTACAACTACACCTCTGGTACTTTTTTAACAGTTTTAAACACTTGCGGCAACAATTTCAAGAAAACTCTACAATTTTTCGGCACTCTGTAGTAACAAAACCGCTGTATACATTGTCCACATATACTCTTGAGAACATCTGTACAAAATTTTATATCTTACTTTTTAATGATCTTTGACAGTTATTTAAGTACATGAACGCGAGCGAAGCCGCGGGTAAAAATTGGTCTATGTCGTTTACTATACTCTGAAAAATATCTGTACAAAAGTTCATGATATTTCACTATTTAATGATCTTTGACAGTTAGTTAAGTACATTAACGCGAGCGAAGCCTCGGTAAAACTGTCCTATGGCCTTTACTATACTCTTGAAAATATCTGTAAAAAATTTCATGATTATCGGTTAAGTAGTTTACGCATGGAAAATATGATTAAAACTAACAGTACAAATTAACGCGAGCGAAGCCGCGGGTAAAAACTAAAAGTGTCCTATGTCTTTTACTATACTCTTGAAAATATCTGTACAAAATTTGATATCTTACTTTTTAATGATCTTTGACAGTTATTTAAGTACATCAACGCAAGCGAAGCCGCGGGTAAAAACTGTCATATGTCCTTTACTATACTCTAGAAAATATCTGTACAAAATTTCATGATGATCGGTCGAGTAGTTTACGCGTGAAAAATAGGATTAAAACTAACCGTAAAAATACATTCGAGCTAAGCCGCGGGTAAAATCTAAAAGTGCAGTATCAG
Organism: Pissodes strobi; assembly: GCA_016904865.1. NCBI lineage: Eukaryota > Metazoa > Arthropoda > Insecta > Coleoptera > Curculionidae > Pissodes > Pissodes strobi. The sequence continues at coordinate 446,859 of MU181952.1, forward strand.
CACAAAATTTCATGATGATCGGTTGAGTAGTTTATGCGTGAAACTTTAACAAACAAACAAATAAACTCACATTCGCATTTATAATATTAGTTAGGTATGGTGTATAGTTTTATTATTACTTAAGATATCGAAAATCGAAAAACACTTTCTAGAGGCACTTTTTACGCAAAATATATTGGAACTCTTATTTTTCTATTTTCGATTACTGAGTGGTCAAAAATCTGAGAAAATTGTGACAATCCGTTTTGGGTCACTAACTAGGAGTAAATTTCTAGTACGCCCCCGGTTTTATTTCGGGCTTACATTGCAGTTTGACATTTAGATCCGCGATTTAATACAATCTCAACTCTATCTGGCGCCTTCGTCACACTATATAGCACACAGTACCGAGGTAACAGCAGTTTCATGTTTTGTGGGTTGCAGAATGTGTGTAATCTGCGCGGCGTTTTCGTTTTTCTGGCGCGAGATAATCCGTTCGTTTCACACTTGATACGGGGTCTTTTGGAGTCCAGCATTTCAGTTGTTAAGTCGATACATTTAAAAATCTGGTTTAATCCCAGATACCTTCGTTGGATTTTGTCGACTAACAACGTAGGAATTTCCGCATCGACCGTTACGTTGTGCTTTCGTTAATTTTGGTGCCGTAGATGTAGAAATAACTCGCGGGACGAGGTTTTTCAGAACTTTCTGGTCCAATATCGGTCGCCATTGTGATCCTTAGTTTTGTCGCGTAGTGTGCCCTCATTTTAAGAGTAAGGTAAGTTTTTTTATTGCAGATGTTTTGGGTATTATTTCGCTTTTTATTCATTTCGGATCCGATTTAATAAGCTTTATTGATTGGCGTGACGTCATTTCAATTAGTGATTAACTAAGATTAGGGGGTTTCTTTTTATTATTCGGATGTCCTAGTTTATTATTTAATAATCATTAAAAATAACCGTTTTCATTCATATCGTACTCGATATTGGCTTGATTGTTCGGCTTGATGTCAAGTTAGTTAGGTTAATTTTTTTTTGTTTTTTTTTTATGGCAGTGGCACACACACTAAAGGGAGACCCAATGGCGCTCGACGAGCGGTGTGTGTGCGAAGATGTTAATTGACACGGCTCTTGAATATGTGTAAGTTGTAATTAGTGGGAAACAGATGTCCTGGGAGTGAGTTTGAAGCTATTGTATTTGAAAAAAAATAGTGGTTATTATTTATTCTTGGGGTTTTGCGATCAGCCAAATTAATCATTTTATTTTATTTCCGACGAAATGTAGTGTAGATTTTCAGTAATGTTAGTAGTTCGATTTACTTGACCTTTCTGAGGCGGTTTGGCAACGAGTGTAAAATTTAACCATTGATTTGTATTTCGCTTTATCAAAGGCAACTATTTTATACAGCCATAAGTTGCGATTAATGCTTAAACAGCTTAATTTCGTGGAATTTATTGTACTACTGAAGTTGGAATCAATGCAATGGGGAATTACTCTTTTATCTTTAATTTTAACTAATAATCTTGCAACTAACTTCTAGTGATTTATGTGGGTAGTTGACTTCTACTATTAATTGGACACTAAACCGGGAAATTCGGTTATTAATGTTTAGGTTATGCAGTTTTGTTTATTATTAGTTTCCGTTGCGAAGGGAAGCAGCCATCCTCTGAATGACTCCTGCAAAATGGGCAACTTAAATCAGGGAACCCGTCATCCAGCGGCTTTTCCGCAACACTGGCGCCATCTGCAGTTTGCAGTTTGAACGCCAGATAGCAAGGCTACCTAGGACATAGCGGCGTTCGCCAAAAAGTCAAGTAAAGTGATAGAAATCGTGAAGGAAAAAAACTCCAAGTGGAACAACAAATAGTTGTTCACCGATTCCACCGCCACATCTTGCAAGAATCATTATTATGGCGAACGCCGCTATGTCCTAGGCAGCCTTGCTATCTGGCGTTCAAACTGCAATCTGCAGATGGCGTCAGTGTTGCGGAAAAGCCGCTGGACGACGGGTTCACTGATTTAAGTTGCCCATTTTGCAGGAGTCATTCAGGCTAAACCCGACTGATGACGCCTCACAGGGTAGAAACCGGTCTCGGGGGTGCCTGAATGATTCTTGCAAGATGTGGCGGTGGAATCGGTGAACAACTATTTGTTATTTCTCACAACGCTCTTTAATAATAGTACTACGCTCGACGTAACTTCACACTCCCGATTACCCCTCTAACATGTCTCACAACGCACTTATATTAATACTACTACGCTCGACGTAGCTCCACACTAAATAGGGGCCCCTAGGTTCCAAACTTTTTTTCCGTTTAAACAGTACCCGTCCGACCTACTCCACCGATAAAATCGATTTTTTTTTTCGCGGAGCCTACCCTCTAAGTTCCACAGTTTTTTTGTATGTCAAAACTCGTTTTTCCCGCCCCGAAAACCCCCGATTCCCCACTTTCGCCTAAATTCGGGAAGAGTTATGCTTTTTATTTGATAATAATATTTGAGGGTCACTCCGTATGATTTTTCATTAAAGTTTATTTTAGTTCCTTTTGTTCGTTATTTAGATCTTAATTAAAATACTTTTTTATCAATATGGATTTTATCTGCACCAGACTAGGAGCGATCCATTTAATTACATTCATTTATCTGTTATTCTGTACTATTGCTGTTAGTTACTGCTTTTAACGATTTTGTACGTTTATTTTGCAGTGCCAAACTCGGTCCGAATTATTGGACTGCTTATTTCCTCTTTCTAAAAGGCTGTAATATTATTTTTAACTGATGATTTCGGCTTCCCCTGGGCGAACTTAATCTTTTTAGTTTTTCGCATAACTGATATTAAGCTATAATTGTAATATATTTCGATTGCTCTAATATATTATTACGGGGGTGCTTTTTTCTCATTTATTCTTTGTTTTTTTAACTTTTGGTTAATTTTGAAATTTGATTTAAAATAAAAAGAGAAGTATCCTGCCTATTGAATCTGACACTTGAAACGTTGCTGAATTATTTTTTTTGGAAAGATAGTATATAATAGCAATCGATTCACATAGCGTTGTGACTCGTTACTAGGGAATGTTTCCATTCCTAGGGTCCTTTCCCCGGGCGAGAATTTGCAAGCCTTTTCAGCAGGCGGGAATTTGATGGTCCGCCTACCTGGCTGAACGGCTGCCGTTTTGACTTAGGGGAACTGGCTTGCCTGGAGTAATCGGACATTTCCTTGGACCAATTAGACGTGTTGGACGTCGGAGAGTCGGCCGCCCAGCTGGGTTCCGGAACAAGCCATCTGTGGTCACCTGACGGTGAAATTGCGCCCCTTTTATCTCTGCGGTTTACGTGATCACGATCTCGCGCGTTAGACCAAACTCAACCTAAGTTTTTTCCCTTCCTTCAGGAGCACTTGACTGGTGCTGAAACATTAATTCCATTATCTACCCTTAACAACAAAGAGTTTTGGACAACCTCAGATAAATAATTTTATTTAATAGTTATAATTTCATTGTTAGTTGATTAGTTTTGTTCTGCCTACAATTGTCGGTGTCGTATCTCAATTTATAGATATAAATTTTCGAATCGCTAATTGCAATTTACAATTTTTTCCTTACTGTTATTCAGGGCTATTCTTGCTGCCTATTTCGCTTGTTGTTTTTCTTGTTTGCTTTCTTTATCAAATAAATAGATCGTATTGTTTCTGCGGCGTTTTATTTGGTTCCACAATTTACTAAACCTAATTTTGCCGCTTTGCGAGTGATTTGTTAGTAACTTTTTTTTGCGATTCTTACCGGCAAGGTTTGCCTTGAGGAGCGGAGGTCTTGCAGCATGTTCCACGAATAAGGCGGGGATCTCCAGTTTGGTCTGTAACGAACTCGGTGGCGCCCAATGAACCTTTCTCCGGTTAATTGAGCAGCGGGCAAATTGCGCGCTCACTTTACAACTTGCTACAAGGCCTTGCATTCCGTTCTTGCCGGATGTTTATTTTAACGAAGGAGATCTGGCCGAATTCGGTAAGTGTACACTAATAGTAATCTCGGTGGAACTCGTCATAGCGCCACGAGCATTGAACATCTTTCAATTTATTTCATAAAAAAATAAATAAAAAAAATAAAAAGTCTATTTCACAGAAAGCGCGTCGCAAAATCTCATAAATTCCTCAGAGATATGGGGCTAAGAGCTAAATGGATGAGTTGGTAGTCCCGTTAGGATTCCTGAAGATGAACGATGGCGCTGGCCTAAAGTGATTTCTTGCTTCTTGCCTTTCCGAGATCTGAACTGCAACTCATTTTAATTTTAATTCTAGCGCGCTTTAGGGCTGGATATTCCCACCCGACCATTGTTACGGTAATTTTAACAATTTCGTAACATCAGCTTGGTCCGAGTTCGCTTGTATTTACTTTTGGTTTGAAATAATAACTTTTCATCTTCAACCTATTTTGAATTACTATCTGAGCCGACCTGGTAGCAACAGTGTGGAAAATTCCGCATTAAATAGTACGAAAATATTAATAAATAATACATTTTTATGTTGCCCATCAAGTTCATTTAAAACTAATTTTTGTCTTTTAAATATACCAGCCGATAATTATCTCGTTAATATAAAATGAAAATTAATATTATGGGTTGAATCTACGTAAATACAGCAGTAGAATATATTATTTAAAATTAATAAATAATTTTAAATATGCAGTTCAGATTTTATGATTAAAGATCGGTTCTTCGTATGGTGGAAAAAGTTCAAATATTTGTGACGACTGCGCGCGGTACAATTTTTTTTTGAGATGTGATTCTGGTGGAAGGAAGGTCTGGATTTTAAAATCTGTCTTGTTCCGACGACCAGTGTGAGAGGTTGGAGAGAAGGTAGGCTTGACTTTTTCTTTATTTTTTTTTGCGTTATCTGATCTTATTTCTAGTTTCCTATATCGCAAAGTCTGGAGGCAGAATAAAGCTGCTAAGCGTGCGAATCTCTGATATCTGCCTATTATCGTTTACATACCACGCTGTCTTTTGCCGTGTGTATGTTGAATAAGCTCGTGAATATCTGATATTTGTCTTCTATCGTTTCACACATACCACGTGGTCTTTTGCCGTGTGTATGTTTTTGTCTGTAGGGCATATGTGTGATAGTAGGTTTTTTGGACCTTAAGGCACTTGGTTAAGAGAAAAAAAAGGACTTGATCCTACAAAAGCAGGGGTTATTAAATTTCGGATTTAGTTCAGCAACCCAACTATCCAGTGGCGTGCTTAAATGCGCTTAAGTCTAAGGCGTGCTTAAATGTGCTTAAGTCTAAAGGACGTTTATACAACAAGAATTACCCATGTATATACGTTTCAGCATATTGCTTCCAATGGATCTAGTAGTTGTGATGCGTGTTTGTGATGCGGCACCCCAGGTTCGATTCCCTTTAGCGACACGACTTCTTTTTTCAGGTAATGTTATGTATTTTTTTTAATTTGGGCTAGTTTTGGTTAGTTTATTTGGTGGCGCCCCGGAGCGAGTGAAGCTAGCAGAGGGCCATGCGAGAGGTTACTAATACCCTTTTAAAGGATAATTCACATTATCAGACATCCAACGACCGGCAAAGACACGACAAATCATTCTTTTTACATAAACAAATATTGATGTATACATTAACCGACAACGACGCGGCAACGACACGTATCGGCAACGACGGAGCGGACCGACTGCTTTGGAAAGAATGTTTTTCGTGTCTGTGCCTGTCGGTGACCGGTAACGAGTACTTGATTGATAGTGTGAAATAGTTTAGCTCAATAAATGAGGCGCCGCCGCCGGTCCCAAGCCCGGGTAAAGGAGGAGGGTTCACAGGTCAGGCTAGCACCCTACCTGTGGTTAAAAAACCAATGCAGCTCACAGAACCACAAGCCAGCCTCGGAACTCGATTGATGAAAAAATTACGACAAAGGCGAGAAAACGGACAAAGATTTGGAAACGAAATAAACTCAGAGTAGCCACCTGGAACATCATGTCCTGGACTGCAAAGGATCAGTAGATCATAGAACAACTAAAAGACAATAACATAAAAATATGCGCTATCAGCGAAACGAAGAAGAAATAAAAAGGAAAATGCGAAATTGACAAATATATCTCGATATAGTGGAGTACCACGAGAACAGAGAGCACGCACGCTCAGGAGTGGGGATAGACCGAAAGTACAAACAACAAATAGAGAGCGAATCCTACGTCAACGACAGAATACTACAGGTAACAATAAGTAGTAACCATGGGAAAATGCACTTCATAAGCTTTTATGGACCAGACATAAGTAAAGAGAGAGATTTTATGAAGAATTGCATGCAGTAGGAGACAAAATAAGAACACGAGATAAAAACGTTATTATGGGGGACATAAATGCAAGAATAGGAAATGAACCACTGGATAGTATAATGCAGAGATTTAACGAAGAGACCACAAACGAAAATGGAGATCTACTGAAAATAGTCTGCGCAAACAACAACATGTAAATTAACAACATAATATGAAGTACAAATACACATGGCAAAATACAAGAGGACAACAGTCGGTATTAGACTATATCATGGGCGTAGAGAGGGGGTGGGAATTTAACCGACTTATTTTTCAACATACCATTCATGTCATGCCATTCAAGAGGGTGCCGAATCCTTGTCTTTTTAACGATTTTAACGACTTTTGGGTAAAAACTGGGCGTGGCTTAGCTTCCGCCAGCTTGTACCACTGCGGCCTTATCTACGGTTCGCCATCCCTGAGAAAAAATTCTATCTACGTCCATGGACTATATTATCACAGACAGAGAGGTCGTGCAAAATGCGATTGAACATACCCAAATCCGCAAAACTTAAGTCGCAAATAATTAGCAAATTTAATGTCGAATCATTAGAAGATGACAGCATAAAACATCTGTATGAAGATCGATTAAATCAGAAAATATTGCAAATACCAGTGAATACTGAAGATAGCATAGACCACCAATGGAAAACAATAAAAAATAACATACTAGATGCTGCCATGGAAGCAATAGGAAAGCCACAGGTAAATGTCAATACAATCAACAGAACTCCATGGTTTACGCCGGAAGTGAAAGAACTAGCCAAACTAAAGAAAAACGCATACATCAAATATACGCGAGATCAAACACCTGAAAACTGGAAAAACTATCGAAGAGAACGAAACGAGGCAATGCAAAAATAAGGGAACTAAAAGAAAACCATTGGGAAAAGTTCACAAAAGAAATGGAAAGAGACTTGTATGGAAAAGCCAGAGAAGAATATAGGGAATGCTAACAGGAAATAAGCTAGAAGTCAAAGATACCATACAAACCAATAAAATCACGACAGAACAGTGGGAAACGCACTTTTGGAATCTATACAAGGAAGAGGAAGATAAGGAACAGCTATAAATCGAATATGAAGAAGACAACGACATAGAATTAACAAATGACACTATAAAAAACACCTTAGAATCCCTTAAAAGTAGAAAAAGCCCCGGGCCAGACGAGATCACTAACGAGATGCTTAAATACGGAGGGAAAAAATTACAAAATGAAATATTAACCTTATTTAAAATTATCATAAGAGAACGGAAAATACCAAATGAATGAAAGAATAGTATAACAATACCCATTTTTAAAAAAGGGCAGTAAACACTTCCAGAAAACTATCGTGGAATAACCCTACTTGATAGCGTTCTTAAAGCGTTCACAAAGATTATTCTGGGGGAAATCACGAAAACCATAAGGATAAGAGATAACAATAAGGCTTCAGAAAAAACAGATCCACTATTTATGCAATAGTCATTGTCGAACAAATCTCCGAAAAATTCAATAAACCTGCGTGCATGTGCTTCGTCGATATGACCAAAGCTTTTGACAGCGTGCGCTTAAAAGGCGTACAGGAAATAATGAGAACAAAAGGGCTAAACCATAGGCTACTAAATATAATATACGATATTAACACCCAATGCAGAACAAACATCAGAGTAGACCATATCACAACGGAAGATATACATGTAAACACAGGAATTAGACTGGGAGATTCACTCAGCCCCTTCATATTTAATTTGATAATGGATGAAATAATAAAAAATCTGCCCAGAGTAGTTGGATACAAAATGGGAAATACTTTCTTCCATGCTGTATGCCATGCTGACGACGCGGTTCTTATTGCAGATTCCGAAGATAATCTCCAAAGGTTACTTCATTCTCTAAACACCAAAGCAAAAGAACTAAATATACTCATCAACACCGAGAAGACTAAATGCTTAGAAACATCAAAGGAACCAATAAAATGTAAATTGGAAATCGACTCCAAAATCGTCGAACAGGTAAACCATTTCAAATATTTAGGAGCAGAGTCATGGAAATCTACTTCTCGAAGTAAGAGAGCAAACAATGAAAGCGGCTCGAATTTCGGGATGTTTGAGAGAAATTGATTGGAAGAACAAATACCTCAATACGGAAAGCAAAGTCAAGATATATAAAATGGTAGTAAGACCTATCATAACATACGCAGCAGAAACAAGACCAGATACAAACAGAACTCTACAAATGATGAAAACAGTTTAAATGAAAACTCTGCGAAGTATACAAGGCAAAACACTATACGACAGAATGCGAAATGAAGACATCAGACTACAATGCGGGATACAGGACATAGGGAGGTGGGTGAGACAGAGAAGAAGATTCTGGAACAAACATATAAAAAGAATGGAGGACAGCAGACTCGTCAAAACGCAAAAATTAATAATCCAGTAGGAAAGAGATCACAGGGAAGTCCACCAAAACATTGGAGAGAATGCTGGACTTTATCTTCCGGGAAGGACGTGTTGGCAATGAACAGGCAGTAGAAGAATAAAAAAGAAGAGTTTATTTCAGTTTTGCCACAGTTTCGCCGAAGTTTGAGGATCTGTATTTAAATATCAAAATAGACAATGAAAAATAGATTGCTTGTTCGTGATTATCCCGAACTGTACGATATGTCACAAAATTTCTAAACATGACACCAAAGCATTTGTTACTTTGCAGCACAATATGGCTTCTAGTTTTGTTATAGACAAATATAACTTTAATTACAAACAATCCGTCGATGTCGAATGTCTGTCGTCTAATGTGAATCGCCGCCGCAACTGTCGGGTCTTTGTCGGTCCTTGTCGTGTCGTTGGATGTCTGATAATGTGAATCATCCTTAAATTAAACATAATGGGAACTGAGAATTGGCAACGTTGCCCTCCCCCGATTTATATTTTAAGATTGTCGCTGTTTAAAGTTAAGTGAGCGCAATATTCACACAGGAAATGACGTCAGATACATATTTAATACTAAATTTACACCAGTTAAATTATTAGTAAATCTTGCTACGAGCTTGAGAATATTCTTCAGGAAGAATAATTAGGATTATTATAAATGCATGTCGATAAAAAGGAAAATATTTTCTGGTGTTATTTATCAGAGAGACGGAGTTTATAGAGAATAAAAGATGATTCAAAATAAGCTTCCACATTACAGTCAATTAAAATAATTTTCTTTGGAACGCCACTTTAGTTGGCAACGGTCATATGAGGTTTTTGAACCTAGAAACATATCGATCATCTGAGAGGATAATTTGAAAAGTGGTCCAAACATTCGAGCAAACTGAATACGTAGCTAACATCAATACCCCTAAGCATACTCGTAGAGATCGTTTGGAAGGAAATTCTCCCATTGTAAGTGCGGTCCAAAATCAAATAGAAGCACAGCGATAAGTCATTGATCGCACCAAGTGGGCCTTACGCATTTGACTACATAGCGAATTAAAAAGAAAATATTTGCAATTACTTCCACACAAACTCCAGATGACGCAAGAATTGAAGCTTACAGACCATCAATGGCGATATAACCTTTAGCGATGAGCCATATTTCATATTTGTAAACAAGTAGAATTGCCGTATTCGGCATTCGGAAGCCCAAAAGAGATTCTTCAAAAGATAAGTTAAAGATGGGAGTAAGTTAAAGATAGACTGAATACATATGAAGTTGAAGAAAAAAATGTTTTACAAGTTACACATTTTAAAGTAACTGAAATAAACCGATTCTCTCCATTGATCAATTTAAGTATCTTAAAGTGTGGCAAACTTATTTGGAACAGCGACGTTTGAGGAGCGAACCGAGGAAAAATGGCTTGCAGCCAATCGCCTTGATGCACTTTGTGACGAGGACGAGGGGAACTTGACGCACCTGTTGCCGGATGTATCGGGCAAATAGATATAAATGTCGCAAATTTATTTAAATTGATAATGTGTAAAATAGATTATGAATTAAAGTTGAAGTAATAGTTAAGTTTCAGTTGCCAGTTATTTTCAATGAGTTAATGAGTATAGTAAATTATGTGTTTATCTAAATAATAGGTATAAATATTAATTCTCAAAAAATATTAAAGTTACTCGACAACGTCGCCAATTTTTTGTCCGCATTCTTTCCGCTGTTCAAGTTATACTTGCCACACTTTATTGATCAGTGTTCCTTTGGATACATAAAAATATGTATCGTTTGACTATTCAGGCGTAATGTAATCTTTTGACTGATGTGGTTATTTCCGTCTGTATGAGCTTCACATAAATCTGACTATGGTTGAATTAGCTGTTTGATGTTAATTCCTGCACACATGGCCTAATTTTAAATTTCGACATTTTCCAAGTGTAGGCATATTATGGCCTCCACGTGGGCTTTAGTTTAATAATATCACAGATGAGATCTCTCGACAGTGAAAAGGAGCATCCAAACACTAAGTTTCTATAACGAAATGCTTAGTGTTTAAGTTACTTCGTGGCGTAACATTTATTATTATCGGAAAGTAGATATTTTTTAATTATTCTAGAAATTTGTTAAGTTGCACAAAATTTACGTACTACTTACCTATACAGAATTAAGAATTTGATGAAATCATGAGATGAAAAAAATTAAAAGAGCTGAATAACATTAAGGTAAGGTAAGGCTTAATGGTCACAAATACAGAACTATTCCAAACAAAACGATAGTGTCACACATAATCTCTAAATGGCTAATTAGTTTACGTCTACACTTCGTATTAATGAAGCTACTTATAATATTTTCATAACTTGATTATTAGTAAATCAAAAGCGTTGACTCTATTTTCAAACATGGAGGGTGTTTTTGATCAACTTCAATTTTGAAAATGACCTTTCTTCACTGCTGTTTGTGACCATAAATGACGACATTCTTAAGGCGATCGAAATATTAGGATCACAATCTTTATTTTTTTTTTCTAAGAAGATTTTATAATCCTGCTCTCCTGACTAATGACTTTTTAATTTTCGAGGTTAGTTTTTTTAAACTTATAGTAAGAATTGATCATCTAAATCATTATTATATGGTTCTGCTAAGTTTTGGGCTGCTGCAATTATCTCTTCATTACTAAGTGTTTTCAACTTCTTGAGATACCGAAAACGGGTATCAATTAGTATGTATGCCTGAATCCTCTGCCGCAATGATGATTCAATTTGATCTATGATAGGCAGGAAATTCTGAGTTCGAATTTTTTTTTAATCGGGTTAGCTCAAATTTTGGTGTTTAGATACAGTCAAGAGGTTCTCATATATTGTGCAATCAGAATCAACTCACTCAGCCGATTTCATACCATATTCTTCAAAGCTATCCCAATCCAATCTTGTTCTTATTATGGAGCTTGTTAGCGACGCTAGTGCTTTATTCACGTCCAATCTAGAGTTCTGCAGAATTGCACTAGTTTTGTTTACTTGTCCCAAGACATATTCCTAAAATACTGTGTATACAAGTGTTGAAAATAACACTTTTCACACGAGTTGCATACTATACTTTTTCTACGACTGCAAATAATATTGATATTATATAATATTTATTATAATATATCAAGCATCTTGTCTTAAAATGTATAGTTTACAAAGACCATACAAACACTTCTGCAGCAATTTGTGTGACTAGTTCATGAGTAGGTATTGAGATGACAGGGCTGGGACAACGCCCTACCCGGGGCGTCCTTTTAGGGTTTTGTTCCTCATTCTAGGGTTTCGCCCTTAATTTTTGGAGTTATTCTTTTCATATCTTTGGAAAAAGGCGCCATTCACCGGCGGTCCCCTCTTATGGCTTTGCCTTCCCTCGGGGGACCCATTTTTTATATATTCGGAAAAGGAAGCATCCGGGGGTGAAGACCTAAATTAGGGCTCCTTGAGACCCAAAGCCCTGAAATGAGGGCCCTGGTACGGGGCCCATTTTTCACAGATTTTAAAATGGGGCCCTCGGGGGCGAAACTTTTGAATGACCCCCCCCCCGGTATGGGAGCCTTATATTTGACATATTTGGAAAAGGGATTCCCTCTGGGACGAAGCCCTAAAATGGGGCCCAAGGGGCGAAACCCTAGAATGAGGCGTATGGTACGGGATCCCTTTTTTAAAGATTTAAGAATAGAGCCCCAGGGACGAAGCCCTAAAATTGGGCCCCAAGCCATAAAAGAAGGCCCTTGATATGAGAGTCCCATTTTCTACAGTTTTGAAAAAAGGGGCTCCTGGGGGGGGGAAGCCCTAAAATTGGGCCCCCTTTTTTAGTGATCTGGAAATGGGACCTCTGAGGGCGAAGCTCTAAAACAGAGATGAAGCCCTTCAATCTAAATACCCGAATAAGCGTGTGAAATGTCCAGTTTTCAAGAAGCAGTTAGTGCTTTTTTGTCTATTTTCATGGCAGTCGTAGAAAAAGGTTTAAAAGGTACATGTTTTATTTTACTATAGCCTCGCAAAAGAGCTCTTGTAGCATCAGCTTTGCATAAGCAACGTGTTGTTGAAGTATGTTCTATATTGTTGTGGAGGAGTCATGTTTACCTTACAAATGTTTGCCTTTACTCCAGGTCTATTTACAATTTTTGTGAAAGCAGAGCCTCTTCAGCTCTGGCTCCAGGGTGTAAACAGCACAAGTGCTACTTTAGTGACCCTGACGAAGCTGAAAAACCTAAAAGAAAACAGGCAAATCTGCCCCCGTTGTCAAGAACGAACGAATCAAAAAATGAAAATGGTTAAATGCAGTAAAACAGTAAAAAGTTGGTACAAAATTGTCAAGTTCTGAATTGACTGACAAGATGACAATAATAGCTATTTATGATACAATTGTGAAAAAATCATGTTTAAAGCACGGGTCTGAAAGTTTGCAATTCATACAAGTGCCTTAAACGAACTTTTCACACGCATGTCATGCAATATTTTTTCTACGTGGGTGTGAAAATTAGCAATTTTTCAATTTTTATTAATTTTTCTATGTGTCTGTGAAAATTAGTTAATTTTAAATTTTTATGAATTTGAAAAATATCAAGTACCTGATGAATTGGTTATAGTGAGAGGATGTTATTTATTTAAATTTTTGTTTGTGTCAGTCGATTTGACAAGCTATAATTCGTACAAATTGAGATGCAAATATCGAGATATTTGTGGCTATAAAGTTAATAATGAGCTATACAGACGTCGAGAATACTGAATCTGTCCGGTGTAGAAGAATCTGCGAGATTAACTTTTACCTACGCGGTCAAGAGTCCAGTATGAAAATTCGTATAAACGTTTTGAAAAGTGGTGCGGTGAGAAGAAAGTGAGGCATCCCACCAAGATCGTTTTATTAGCGTACTTCCAGCAGAAGTCAAAGGAACAAAAGTCATCGTCACTTTGGAGCCAATATTCAATGTTGAGGACTGTATTGTTCAAAGAGAAAAATATCGATATAAGCAGGGACAATAATTTAGAGCATCCAAACAGCAATCGGTAACAGTGCTTGCACTACAAGATTAAGTGAATGCCGATCGCAAGGTACCCATACTAATTTATTTTCAGCCAGTACCAACGCTTGAAGAACATTGTACTTTTCGCTCATTAAAGAAGCATTATCCACGGCAGTTCTTAATGTCTATTTCATTCTCCTTCAAAAACTTGCTTAAATCTTAAAACATATCTTTACATTTATGGCCCTGATTAGGCATGAATGTTACAATGTATCAACAGGGATGTGTTTATCTAAACATTTAAAAATCAAAACTCAAAGTAAGCTTATCAACATGACATTCATCGGGAGTTGAATCTAATATTATCGAATGGTACCTTGATCTTTTGATTCGAGAGATAACTTCATTGAAAACCTCATTGTATATTAATCGAACAACTTCCTCGCAAAAGGTCGAGAATATCGAGTTTGTGTGACCATTAATTTTTATGTGATTGCTTAAAAAGTCATTATACTCTGCTATAAGCTCCAGTAGTCCCAGGTACTTACCATTTTTGTTGATCCCAACAACTTCACGTCCAAGTGCTAGAGCTCCTCCATTTATCAATATTCCGATTAAAACAGCATTTTGCTGCATGGTTTGCTTGTCGTGTCAGTTCTTGATAAATACGCCCCACTTCTTTAGAGAGGCTTTCAAAATCAATAACAGCATTTAGGTAGTTTTTTGAAATTTCTTATTCAAGCAAACATCCATTAGAATGTTTCCAATCACAATAACCATCATGAATACCCTGCGAGCGCATTCGGGACAAAAATTTGCATACATAGCAGTAGACGTATCCATTACCAGCAGAAAAACAGAGCCATGTACGTTTTATGATTTCACCATTCCATGTTTTTCGCAGAAAAAAAACTTGTTCGGCATTTTCTTGTAAAACTTCTTGCAACACTTCCAACCTTTGCTTCAAAGATTTACGATCATATAGAACGCTGTTATCCCTCGAGGTGAGACTAAGAACAGTAAAGTGCTATGTGTGGTCCCTACTCTTATACGGCTGTAAGACATGAACGGTGAAGCAGGAAGAACTCCGGAAATTAGACGCCTTTGAAATGTGCATATACAGGTGAATACTCCGTATAGCATGGACCACCAGAACAACAAATGCAGAAGTTTTATCTAGAATGAATACCCGCCCTCAGTTAAAAAGTATCATGAAGATAAGAAAAACAGCCTACTTGGGGCATCTAATGCGGCACGAGGAGTATGAACAACTGCAAGTAATACTGGAAGGAAAAATTGAAGGTAAACGAGGCATGACAGACTGGACAAACAGGGATGGTAATATCCTGATCCATCGAGCCCAACATAGAGAATAGTTTGCCATAGTGCTCGCCAACCTCAACAGAGACGGCACATGAAAGGAGGAGAACGCTGTCACAATTTTTAGGTGCTGCTTATTTAACTTTTGCCCCTAGGCCAAAATAACATTAAACTGGCTGTTTTTGAAGAAAAATGAGTTCGGCCTAGGCGCTCTTTAGCCTCTTTAATTATTTTCATTGAACTTATCACTTCGAAGTCTACAGACTTTTGAGTCTTACCTTGATTTTGGTCGACACATGAACGTGTATTATTATAATTTTTTGGAGCAGCAAAGCAACTTGTCAGACTTCATAATCTGTCGGTCATTCGACGTGGGTTAGCAATAGAATATTTTTTTTTATTTTTGACCTAGAGAGTGGTAGAATGATGCGGGATTCTTTTTGTGGTGCGGGCGTCCTTTGTTGTACGGGCCCATAAGCTGCAGCCTAGGTAGCCTATGCTTAAATCCGGCGCTGGTTCTATCACTGCCGTAAACTGAATTTTTAAAAATCTTCACTCAGGGAAAAATAAATTTAGATAACTTTTCTATTTAGAATTTTGTCTCTCTTGTACTTTTTATGGGGCCAACAGTCTTAAAATAAAAAATATAATGAAAAATATTGCATGTCGAGAAGTACTGGCTCTTCTCGAGAAGAGAAGAGCCAGTACAGCGCAGTATATAAAAATTGAGTTGGCCACTGTTAAAATATTTTATACCAGTGTGTATAGTACCCCAAGAGAGTGAACCTTAACCAGGTTATTCTTACCATATTATTATTGATAATATTGATTAGTTTAAGACGTCAAAATTAATATCAGTTTTTTATTTTTAGTCTTATAGTACAGAATATGTCGTATTATAATAATAATATCTCATTTTTATGATAATAGTATTCTATAATATTTGTATGTATTACATAACAATGTTGTAATAATAAGTAGAGTTAGTTTCCCGAAGGTTTTGTATCTACGTCATCGATAACGTGACTTAACTTATAAAAAATGGTTTATCGTAGCTAATTCATATAAATTCTCTAGCGTTCAATTTTTGTATTATAAGTTCGTCAATACTGAAGCAAGTGTGTTCCAAAACGCTCTTTACAGCACATCCAGAATTGTTTTCTAATAAAATTTTTAGTTAAGAATAGAGCAGTTAAGAGAGTTATCCGAAAATATGAAAATTAGTTAACCGCGTATAATAATTACCAAATTCAAGAAAAATATAAGGAAGGTTAACAATCTTCAAATATATCATCAAATTAAGGGTCTGGTGACATATAGGTTGTGTCGATTTTGCAAAATTTTCTTTTTTCGCTAGAAAAGGGGTGTCCTACGAAGTAGTTTAAGTAAAAAAAATCTGAGAATCCCTGAGCCGAAAAAATGTCCGAGTTTTGAGCCTAAATAATTGACCTAGAACGGCAAACTTCCATTACGATTTTCCCAGGTGTAACGTGAAAATAATGAAATTGTAACGTGAAAATAATGCACATTTTCTTATGGGGAAAACAGTGTTTGTTTACTATTTAAGTATGTTTAATATTCCACTTTACGCATGATCCTCCGCTCGCTTCGGTCGCTCAGGGTGCGCAACCCAACAAAACTAACCCAAACTAACCCAAGGCATGTCTAAAATAAAAAAAAATTAAAATTTGTCGGTCGAAAATGCAAATATTTTTTAGTTTTTTTCTTCATTTTGGGCAGGCCCTTAGTTAGTTTGAGTTAGGTTTGTTTGGTTGTGCCTCAGGAACGAGCGAAGCGAGCGCAGGGCCATGTATGAAGTGAAATATTTGACGAATATACACATACAAATGAATAATGTAATCCATCTTTTTTATTTCGATGAATGAATGCAAATGCACACTGAAAAATCAGTGTGCATTTGCATTCAGTCACCTAAATAAAAGAATGAGTAGCACTTATAGCGCACCATTTTTTCTAATGAATTTTTCTAACGAGTTTCGTAGTTCAGTAAACGTCTGGCAACAGTGGCAGTGTGCCTTCTTAAAAATCTCTGTTACGGTTATTGTGACATTTGATAGTAAAAAGGAAGATATTAACAAGTAAATTTTAATTTTGTTTGTCGCTCTAAACTAGGACCGGGACAAAACGGAGGCCTCTTGTTCGACGCAAATGTCTCCTAGTTAATATTTTCACCCGAGAATTAATTTTCAGATGTGCATTATCTTATGGTCTATATTTCTAGTGCTTTTCTGCAGTAATGCTGAAAATTTGTGTCAAAGCTGGAACTTTCGGGGCATTTTTTCGGCTGAAATGTGGCCGATCCTCCGATCTTTTTGGCTTAAACTACTCTATAGGACACCCCCTTTCTAATGAAAAAAAGATAATTTGAAAAATCGACACAACAAACCAGATCCTACAAACCAAATCATATAAATAACCACACAGTTCGGCAATTTCCACGCCACGTCAATTCTAAAATATGTAAAAAATGTTAGGTGTTTATTTAGGGTCAAAGTGTATATAATATATTCTAACCCAAACTAACCCAATCAGGAAACTGCCCCACCGCCAAAAATCAAGTAACGTCGCACGGTTGTCTGTTGTCGCCTATTTTAAATAGCTTAAAGGCGAATAAAATATAAATAGTATACTATTATTACTATATCCCTGTGTAAATAAAATAGTACATAATAGAAGACAGTAGTGTTAAGGAAAATAACAAAATTAAGTATTCAAGTAGGAAATTTAAATATGTAAATTCACTATAGGAAACTAGACACAAAATAAATTAGGATTATTATGAAAAAAATGCGAGGGCATTTTTGGCTCGCATTATTTTCAGCCAGGTGCTTTCATTTGGCTCACAGTACATTTTGCCGTTGAGCAATTACGTCTTATATATGATTCATTTAAAAACGAGATTTTTGCTTGAATAAGGCTGCAAATAACTGTCTCTTTTCAAATGCAATACTCCACATTTTATTTTTTTTTATCTCAAAACAGTTGATCTATAAAAAACACAAGAAAGAAAATCTTTGTAAGTAAATCAGGTTATCTAGATTCATTATTTCCTAAGTCATTATGGAAGTTTCACATTTTTTTTTATTGCTGATGTCGATAGTGATGAAAAATAAGTGGACACGTGTTATTTCTTTTTTCGATAAACCGAAAAATGAAGCAGATACAACGCCTTGAAATGTGCTTATGACGTCACAATGCACATGGATTGTTACGTCGCACCATGCTTAGTGTATCCAAAGTTTATAGAATTAAAAATAATTCTGTAAACTTTGGTATATCTATATATACAAAACTAAAAACTGGCATAGCTCTAATAATAATCATCTCTAGTGGAAATAAAAAAATACGTATCGATTTTTTTTTCACTATTCTATAGTTTGCAATAAAAAATCGCCGGTTTAAGTTTTCAGGAGACTTCCTCATGATTTACACAAAGTGAGAAAACATAACAAAAGCATAATAATTCCACAAACTATGGTTCACTTTTGAACATAACATACTACCATTTATTTTCAACAAATACCTAATCACCTCCTAAAGTTTTTCGCATTTGTTTTGGAACCCTCTACCCTGCATAAAGTGCGCGATCAGAGACACATTTAAATTGAGATTTAAAATTAGGAAAATTAATTTTTTCTACTTTACTTAATAACAAACAAAATCTCATACAAAAATGTGTCATTCAGCTTTTAGCCTATATTGTTTCGAAGATGTTGATTTTCATGCATTGTAAATGTATCTATTTTCTTTTATTGCCTGCCCTTTATATAATTTTGTCGAGAACGGAGGACACTTTTGAAATATGGTCTCATAGAATATGTACGGGTCGAAAACATACAATATTATGGGATATCATCAATTACAACAGTAATTCCTTTCTAAAATATGAACGCATCTCCAAAAAGTGTCACAGCGCCTCTAAAAATTAATGTTGCATTTGCAAAGAAAATTGAACCGTACAATCGCAATTCTTATAATATAAATTACTGTTCAGTTGTATCACATAATGAAGATCTGTTATTCGAAAGCAAATAGTGTTTACTACGAGTATAATATTTTTTATTACTGAGCGAAATTTAGATTTTCACACCGATTTCGGAAATAGTAATTTCCGTAGTCATACAAAGTCATATCTTCCAAAGTTATTTTAATGATATGGGAAAACACCATCACCAAAGATCTGTTAAGTATACAAAATGCCAATTGAAACCGCAATGGCAAAGTCTGGCTAACAGTAAATAGTCTAGTGTAAAATCGAGCCTAACAAAACTCTATCACGTAAATAATGCAATATCATATAAACATAAACACTGAATTTTTAAACTATATCCCTCATTAACTCGTAAACCACAAACGTATTTAATTTCCTGCAAGCTAAATAGTAGAGAGAGAGAGAGAGAGAGAGAGATGGAGAGAGAGAGAGAGAAAAAGAGAGAAAGAGAGATAGAGAGAGAGAGAGAGAGAAAGAGAGAGAGGCTGGTTGGAGTGATAATAATAACGATGTCCCAATTAAAATGCTGAATTATTTGTTATATGTCTTATAATACATAGTTAGATTCGGATATTTCTGGAAAAAGCAAAAAAAAAAACGTTTCCAAAGGTCCATTTGGCATAAGCAATTAACAAAAATTCGTTCAGGTTACACTTATTTTTGATATGAAAGCTTCTTTTGGCGAGTTGCACACACTTTCCTGCGTAGTGAATAAGACCGGGCTATCAACGCATGAAATGGGACTATCCCACTTGTAATATCTCTCTGGAAAGCTTATCAAAAATGCTTTTTCGCGACACTAAAATCAAGAGAAGAGGAATATGCATTGTGGACAGAACAAGTATTCCATGGTAACCGGGAGGAAGGTACTGAACTGTTTTCTCATTAAGCCATTCTAGTCGAGACGAACAACCCATCCTCACAAAAGTTAAAATACTTATTAATAATAATATTAAAGCTCTTTTACTTAGTAGAATGTACTACAAAATACCATAATACAAAAACGAAACAAGGAGTTTTGATATTTCTTAAATTTATGCTCAGTTCATGTAATCGTCATAATTATTCATCAAAGTTTATGATTTATATGCTGATTTTTCAATATGCATAATTGATAATTTTCATCGTGCACGCTGCTCACAATATTAAGTTAATTTGCCTTGCATAGTCTAGACATTGTTCAAAACAGAAGTGTACTAAATAGTTTAAATATTTCACATAACTATCAAATTTAAAATTTCCTCTATGACTGGTATTTCCCGCTTCTTAGTCAGGCAGCAAAGGGCTAACATTTTTTATTAAATTTTTTATGTATAGCTGATTGGATCAGCATACAGATTTATTTAGTTTTGTTGTGAAAAACTGTAAATTTCCAATCAAATAAATTTATTCCACGAAGAACAATGGCTAGTATTTCAATCCCATTATCAGGTATTCTGACAAGCAGCATTTTCGTGGGAATTTTTCAATGATAAAAAATTATCATCTGAGATTCTCCTATTTGCGTTCCTCAATAGGCAATGGTTAACCATGAATTTTAAAGCACTTTCGGCGCATATTTTGTACAAGAATATTAGTAAACAATAATATGTTAAAGGCATACTCGAATATTTGTAATATTTATTTAGTGTCAGAATAACACATGGTATCTTAGAAATATATATATTTCGAATATAATCGTATTTATTTAGGTCCTTAGTTAATTCCATTAATTAGTAATATGTCATGAGCCTTCTAGCTAGAAATAAGACGCTTCGTTGGCTTTGTTGTCTTTGAGCGAAGACCGGAAACAATTATTGCTGAATAATATCCTTGCCTAAGCAGTCAGTGAAGATTATCAGATAAATAATCTCGGGGTTAACAACTGATTCGACATTAACGCTAATATCATCAGTAGTAATATAACAGGTGCAATGGAAATTACCGATAAGTTTCGTTAAATATGCACGAGTGCACGTTAATGCACGAGTGGTTTTTTTTCAGTTTAACTTGCATGAGCGAAGATTTGGCGAAAATTATAGGTAAATTTCATTGCAAGAGTTATATTTTACCAGAAAATTTCATGAATCATTATAATTACCCCTTGTATATAATTAAAATTCATGACTTGTCACTTACTCTCATACTGTCATAGGTTTAAATTTGAGTTTTAAACGAGAATATCGCGATTCGGGAACGCTTTAGCGATGGAAATTGAGAGAAATATAGAAGAACTTACACCAAAAAATACAAAAAAAAAAATCAAAAAAGGGTAACAGTTTACTAGCCGAACACACACCCAATTTTAAACTTTTTAGGGTAATTATCATTTTAGCTGGTTAAAAATAATGAGTTTTAAAAGAATTCAATGGCAGAGGTTGCAAATTTTAAGTGCTGGTAAAATTATTAGACGTCAAAGTTAATGAGCGGATACTAAACAATCACCCCATGACTGCTAATTTACTATCCGAACGCACACCCATATTTGAACTTTTTAAGGCAATTGTCACTTTAGGTGGTTACAAATAATCAATTTAAAAATAATCTGGTGGCGGAGGTTGCAAATTTTAAGTGTTGGTAAAAATATTAGACGTCAAAGTACAAAGTACTAAACAATTACCTCATAGCTGCTAATTTATTATCCGACTGAACGCTCATTTTTGAAGTTTTTAGGGCTATGGTCATGTTAGTTGATTTAAAAAAATTGAGTATAAGAATCCAGTAGCGGAGATTTCGAATTTTAAGTTTTGGTGAAAATATTAGACCGTAAAGTGAAACAGCGGATACTAAACAATTACCCTAAGGCTGCTAGTTTTTTTCGTGCAAGCCTTTCTCCGCGCAACTCTTCACACAAGCTCATACTGGCTTAAACAAACCGAAACTAACCACATTAAGTTGCCCCAGCCTTTCTTCGCGCAACTCTTCACCCAAGCTCATATTGACTTTAACGAACCGAAATTAACCCAAACTAACCAAATTAATTTGCTCCGGCCTTGCGCGAAGAAAGGCTTGCGCTTCGCGCAAACCTTTCTGCGCGAACCCTTCACACAAGCTCATACTGGCTTAAACGAACCGAAACTAACCCAAACAAACCAAATTAATTTTTCCCAGCTTTGCGCGAAGAAATGAAATTTCTCACCTCCACGATTAGATGATAATTTATTAAGAGCTTAAAACAATTATTATCCCAAAATTTAAAAAAATAAATGTGCAAGTGATTAGTTAAGTAGCCTGAGATAGATAATTATTGTTTAGTATTCGCTCTTTCACTTTGATGGCCAATATTTTCACCAAAACTTAAAATTTGTAACCTCCGCCACTGGATTCTTTTTAAATTGATCATTTTTAATTAAGCAAAATTACTTTTGCCCCAAAAATTTCAAAAATGGGCGTGCGTTCGGATAGTAAACTAGCAGTCATGTGATAATTGTTTAGTATCCGCTCTTTCACTTAACGTCTAATATTTTTACCAAAACTTAAAATTTGCAACCTTCGCCATTGGATTCGTTTTAAGATCATTACTGTTAACCCCTTAAAATGATCATTGCCCCAAAAAGTTCAAAAATGGGCGTGCGTTCGGATAGTAAATAATCACCCTAAAAAGTCTATATGTAAACAATTTGAAGAGTTCTGCTTCCACAGAGGTAACGTATTGGAAGAAAAAACATCCATAGAAAATCAGGCTGGAATTTTGAAAGATTGGGCAAGTATTATGCGCCAAAAAGATGGGTTATACTACAAGGCTTTATAAAGACTATGTGGAATGTGGTTACAAAACTAGTTCAAGACAAATTTGAAAGTTTTTATAGATCCAATTGCAGATATAAGGTTCAGGGCTGCAAGAGATGCTGTTCCACGGAAATTGCAGGTTGAACCAGAAAAAAAACCAATTCTTACATGTTAAATTTTTTAAAATATTGACACTTTATGACGAAAATACACCAATTGGACTTCAGAAAAAATGTTTCCATGTTTTAAGCATAGCAATTGGCTTTTCGAGGAGGTGAAGCATCTACCTGTTTAATCGATTTTTTTTAAGAGGAACAACATCACGAGGGATCACTAACAAATAGGATTGAATACAAGCCTGTATTTTCGAAAACATGTCAAGGTGGTAATCGCAGTTTAACGGACATCAAATGTCTTATAAGGAACACTGCTAATGAAGAGATCTGTCCTGTCAGGTAAACCAAATCTTTCTAACGTTTTCACAAAACTTTTTAATAAAAAGCTCTGTTTTTCTTAGAGATTGTACAGGAAAATTTATTTAAAAAAGGGGAGGCGATATAACGACAAACCGTCTTTTTCTCACTAGTAATCTGGATTGGGAAAAAAATGGCGTATGGTACAAAAACTGTCCGGTTGGTAGAAACGAACTCTCAAATTGGACAAGCATTTCAGCTAAAAAAATGGCCTGGACATCACAAAAATTTAAATTTATCTACTAATCATTCTCATCAGGCCACTACCGTAACGCAGTACCAAAAAACGGAGTAAATGAACATCAGTTAACAAAAATTATGGGTCATGGTAATGTAAATTCAATAAAACCTTACTTACAACTGGACAAAGACTTTCACCAACAGTTCATAAAGAAAATGAGTGAAAATAGGAATTTGAACGAGTTCAATGTTTTAGCACGTTATATTCTTGTGGTTTTAGTTTCAGTTTCAACATCGGCCTCCAGTTGTTTCCGGTCAAAGTTCAATGTCACAACTTTAATAACTAGTTTTAATAAAATGAAATTACTTTTAATATGATATCTATTTGTCATTTAAATTAAAAACAAAAATAATTGTATGTGTAATATTTTTGGAAAATAAAATTTCAGACGTATTTTTTAAGAGGTGTATGGATTTTGTGTCCTTTTTTAAAGATTGAACGTTAAGATGTTTCCATGTTTCCAAGTTAATTTTTTTATGCCTGATAAGACTGCACATGTGCGGTTTATTGATAACTTGCACTAATGCCACGGCACATATAACAACCAGCAATATCACATCTTCTTTTTTCGCATCTGCGCAAGTCCGCGCGCAAGATAATCCTTGGTAGGAAATCCGTCAAACTGCCGCCAGCGGCGTCGTGTTTTTACGTCTGGTTTATTTTATTGCTATTGGAGTTAAATCGAAACCATAGGCGTGTATTTGTCAAACATTTGACATTGTGAGAGACGAACGTTGATTATGACATTGTGTAATGCAAAAAGCGATGCCGATGGTGTTTAAGCAATAAGAACTTGTACAAACCAGAGATATTCTTCCAAGAAGAATTTCTTTAGATTTCCTGCTCATACAACAAGGTATACATATATTTCATAACCCATTGATATTTGAAATGTTATATTACGGCTCTGTTAAAGGAAAATCATACTTATATATTTCAAATCCAGCCCTGACTTTTCCTACCCAACTGACATTAGCAAGGTCAAATTTAATTTTTCGCCTGACAGGTCGAGTAATATTGCTGGTTGTTATATTTGCCGTGCTAATGCAGTATTATCGCGTAATTTTGATATGATTTGCTAAACACAACAATGACTAGCAGGTATTTTATTCTTAAAATGTCAATTTTGACAGATTAGTGAAATTTTCAGTATAATGGGACGGTTAAATTTCAACAAATTTATAGAAATTAGATATACTACCCCCAAAGACTTTGTCAAAATATCTGACATTTTCTAATGACCTTAATTGTAAACTATGTTAAATACAAAAAAACCAAAGGTCGTACTTATTTTCTGTGTTGCTCAAATAATCGGTTCCAACAAATAAAATTTCACATAAATCTTGCCACGGAGAGGTTTACCTTTACAACAGTTTCCCAAAAACGTGACTGGAAGAAGAAGTGGCAAACGGAGCGTACAATTTTATATTTATGTGATATTGTCACGGAAGGATGTGTTTTATTGATGGAAAGGATCGAGCATAGATTATAGCTTCATCCGCGAAGCATCGTATAAATATGGCGAGATAAAATTGTGTTTTAAGAGAAATTTATATGGTTAGTGATTCAACATTGTCATTTACTGAATTCACTTTACATCTCGAATTCGAACAGGGAATAAGGTACTCCATGTTTTAGTGAAATGCGATACTTAAAAAAAAATAAATATCCATTTATCCCAAATGGAGGTTATTTTTGCAAGCCAACTCTTGGCAAAATTATTACCTAAGTCAAGTTTTTCAATAACCTAACGTTTCAAATGAAGCATCTTAAAATAGAGTCAAATTCCCAAACTAGATCCCCCCCAATATAATGTCACTGTACTCCCCAAATTTTAGGTAATAATAAATTTTAAATGAAAGAAAATTAACAGACTTCGTAAATGTATTACAAGTTAAAGTTTATCTTCTTTTGTTAATCATATATATACTTGATGACAAAGAGCATTATGTATAATGCAGAGCATCTAGTAAATTTTAGATTAATGGGCCATTAAAAATCCGGCAACGATGACCATTCGATATTCAGCGGTAGAAAGCCAGGTAAATTTAATACACGTAAGCTTTGAAATGTCCGTCAACGTTACCTGGCACTGACAGGACTCTCGGACAAAATCATTACCAGTTTATTATTGTGCCCGGTCGCTATTATTAAAGTTAATTACGAAAGTTCGTATAGGGAAAACGACTAAATAAATTAAACCTAGATACGCGGAAAGTTCGCGAGTTTTAAATCGAATGTCAAGTAAGTTATATGGTAGCACTTTGGATGTTATTTTCGATTAATATTTAATCAGTTTATGAAACGAAACTAGTGGAAGAGGGTTTGAGACATAGTAAATCAAGAGTGGTCATCCACAAAGTCTTGGATAAAGGTTTCAGTTTGTTCATTTCCTTACCTTGTGCTGCCATTCAGATATGGTAAACCTCTTCTCAGAAGGTAGACATCAGGAATGCACTGGTCCTCCTGGTACACCCCTACACGCGAAAGGTTTTCAGCACAGAACAAAGAGATAATGATTCTATGGTTACGAAAAAAGTAGAAAATTACTTGTAGTTTTACAGAAGAGTAGCGAGACCTTCGATAACTTCTGGAACAAAGACCAGACGCGCGAGAGCGAGGCGGCTATTAAGGGGCGTGCAAAGGCTGGTGCACTTATGCAACAGCGGCTGCAAGGCACTAAATCAGCCAAGTATTGAAAATAACGATAGCTTGGATACTAAGACGTGAGACACGAAAAAACAGAAATGGCTCGAGAAAGCTCAACTAGCTATGCCTAGGCCCTTCTTTGTGGGTGGTTAAGTATATGTTTAGAGCATCCATCAAAAAGTAGTTACTAACATAGCCTCATGAATGACTACTAGGTCAGACACCCGCTATGGAATATATTGACCCTTTCAGACCTTAATTAATTTAGTTCTTTCTGAAAAAATATTTTTGATAGTTTTTTCAGAAAATGGATGTAAAAATTCAAAGAATACACACACGCCTTTTTATTGACAATTTCTGAGAAATATTAACGATTTCCATTGTAATGGGTAAGGGGAATAATCGAGGGGGATTTCAGTAGTGAATTTATGTACACTAAAATACCACTTTTGACAGAAATTACCACAAATTACCAGTAATTACCTCCGAATTACCACTCATTTCCTCTATTACCTCAAGAATTACCACTCAATACCACTTAAATTACCACTAATTTCCACTAATTACCACTAATTACCACTTAAATTACCACTAATTACAACTAATTACCACTTAAATCACCACTGAAATTCCCACTTAATACCACGAATTAAAGTTAGTTTCAAATTATGCACTTGACTAACTAATGGGGAAGTCCGCTCTTCCAGAGGTTTCAAATCAATACGGAATTTTCAATTTCAGATTTTAGGGGTTCAAAAAATACGATTGTGTTTGAGCTGTATAGGTGTTATTCGAGACATTATTTAAGCGACCTTGGTTCTATTAACTATGTAGCGATAAGTAAAGAAAACTTTTTAAATAGGCTATTTTTTATTACCCTATTCTTCGAAACCTATAACAAGAATAACACCAACAAAATTCTTTAAAATATTCTTTTCCAATACAACTTCTTAAAATAAAACTTTAATAAGAATATTATTTTATAATAACATGTCATTTTACAAATTCTGGAATATGATATTCAAAACGAATATTTTGAAAAATTATTTTAACTTTAGTTTTAATGAGCTAATCTAAAAAAAAACATAAAAACTCGCATAAAAACAAAAACTAAACAAATCTTTGGTCAACTTTGACAACAAATTAACATAATAATACAGATAGGAGGCATACTCTAAAGCTGCTGGATTCCATTCAGAAGAGGGCTGTGCGTGTCGTCGGCGATCCGGAGTTGACCCGGAATCTGGATAGCCTGGAACATCGCAGACATGTGGCCGAGATGTCTCTGTTTTACAGATACTTTCACGGCAGATGTTGCCAGGATTGGGCCCGCATAATCCCGCCCCTGGCAACTCCTGTCAGACAGTCCCGACAGACGGCAGGAGCGCACAGTGGCGTGCAGTGCCATTTAGGAGAGGGTAGGCAACATAATAAAAAATGATACAGAAGGAATAAGCCCGCTTCAGGCGCCGCCGTAGGTAGAATTTTTTTCAGGTGCCACACCCAAAATCTTCCCTTTTGAGGCTCCAAAAAATGTAGGCATAAAGCCTTTTCAATTCGAGTTTCGCCAAAACTATGCAAAGAAAATGCGTTGTAAATGGTTAGTCGACTGGCCTTGTTTTTCTGAGCCATTTGACACATTATTTACATCAATATACCCACGTTTACTCTACAATTTCCTTCTTCGCCAAAGAGTAAGCATAGCCAACAATACATTTTAATTTTATGACGACACCTGCAGAGCCACTAATAATTGTCATGGATTTTTTATTAAAATATCGAGGTTTTCTTTCTAACCAACAAAACTAACCCACAAAGAAAACAACAACTCCTTGTATAGGTACTAAACTATCTAAACTTTAAAAACTATAACTAAAAGCGCAGGGCGTCAAATCCCAATCTCACACAAGAATAGGGCACATGGAAAAGGGAACCTGAGATTATTCTTATTTATGGCTGGCCAATGCCGGTGTTGTATTATCGGGTTTCAGTTTCTTGCAAAAAAAATGCATGACGTTATTAATACGAATACCCAGATATCGAAATATTAATAAATTTAGAGAGACCCCATGTACTGTAATATTAATCATTATTAAATAATAAAGCTTTCTTAACCATACCCTGTATTGATGTAACCGGTAATCGCTTTCAAACCAATTACTAAAGCGCAAAAAAACAATAACAATATGATCCTTGGTAAAAAAGATTGTCTATCAAATCAAAACATTAATTAAAGAGAGCATATTTTGGCAACAGCACTTATCGTTGCGTCGCGTCGGTCGGCCCGGACCATCTTCGCATGCTTTGTCTCTTTTCTTTTTATGTAACGTTTCATTTGGCTGTCTTTTTTCAAGCACTGTTTTTCGCTTCCATAGTAAATCCAGTATTGACGGTATAAATGCATGCCTTCGGTTTGTTATGGAATGCTTTTTAGCGGTTGCCCTCGGAGAATATTATTCCGTTTAATATAGGTAGCGTAATATTTTAATTGGCGCTTAAGATAAGCTGTTTAAATTTGGATTATACTTATTAGTAAAATTATAATTTATATTATCAGGATTAAAATT
>MU181952.1:475920-503799 GCA_016904865.1 Pissodes strobi
ATAATCTAGAATTTCATTTCTGGATATTCCTGTACCTGCTTCAACGTGTTTATATTCTAACCAGCAGCATTGGTATATACGACATAGATGCCGTGAAAAATCATCTGTGACGCTCACTTTCGTGATTTTATGAAAACCTGATAGGTGCTCAACCATTTGATCGAGTTTTTCCACACCCCCCATGCAATTATTAATGAGCTTGACCACTTTTGGTCTTTCAATTTCCCTGTAATCTTTTACTGCTTTGTTCCATCTTTCACCAGATATTCATCGTCTTTGCCAAAGAAACATAATCCCAAACTAACCCAAACTAACCCAAACAACAGATTGATTGTCCAGGCCTTTACACAAAACAATTCCATCTTTACTTGTCGCTTCCTCGCTGTATTCTATGTTCTTTTATGAAATTTCTTCATCCGTAATTAGAGGTACACTGCCAAAACGATTTAGTCTCAAGGTCCCAGCAGCGTGAATTTGTTTAGCATGAAGGATTTTTAGAAGGTTTTAAATTGCAAAATAATTGTCAAAATAAAAGTAATGTCCCTCTGGGATATTTTAAGAAAACTTAAGAACTACAGACGCACCTAAATAAAAGTTTGTCAGCATCTCCTTGTCATTGGAACCTGAAATCATAGGAAAGACCACTAAGACTACGTAAACCAAACATTATCACACTCCGCAGACATGCCTTTCCCATCACGTATTGAACTATTGATACCTTTGCAGTGGTACCATTTGCTCGTGATAAGATTTTTATGTTCCACTTGTAACTCCCCTTTTCTTTGACAGAATCATATAATTGCCGTACCTTAAATAATTGCTCACTGCTGGTTTATTCAAATTATTCATGACATGTGCGTTACACACAAATAGGCTTATATGGAATATTTTATCGTATCCCAATACACTATAAGTCTTGCAACTCTCAAACATGACATCATGATATTCAGGCCAACGCGACTTCTTATTTCTGCACTGTTACACATCCTACATCCTGAAATTTGTACCTTGCTGCAACGCGTATATATATCTACTAGTGATTTCGCCATTTTCATAAATATTTCTTTATAAAGGTATCTACGGGATCAGAGCACCAAAAAGTTTCTTGAGAAGTTATGTCGACTTTATTGCCTTCATTCCCAAACTACTTAATTATCATCATCGACAACATCTGTAACATTTTAAACTTCGTATATTTAAAATTAACTTAAATTTGGTTTATATTTTGATATGTCTTCGTTGCCAAATAATATTCCCGAATATTTCATCGAATTTCAACATCACTACGCCATCTATTATAACTGTTAAATGCAGACAAGAAACAGTAATTCTTGGGGCATCCGTAGGATGGAGTGACCATTGTGTCAAATAACGTTAGTACTATTTCACTGACCTAATTGTACTAGAATTATTGTTACAATTTATTAATTTCATTAATTGTTCTAGATGATAGTTCGCATAGACGTTAGCCGGTTGGGTTAGGATCATCTATTGCTTCTTTAATATTTGAAATACGTGTTTAAGTGTGCAAAATTTTACCTTACATAGTGCGGGTTTAGTACTAGTGTGTATTTTTGAAGGAACCCTAGGTCGAGGTGGATGGGCCACGGCCATGTCACTTTTCGACGGTCATTTTATAGGATTGGTTGATAGCTCCATATCTGTAATTTTACATACTATCCTTATATGATTTTGAGTGAAAATCACAAAAAACGGTCCTTGTATATCTTATATTTAGTTATCTATATATTTTCGATGAATTAGTCACAAGTAACCTAATTTTATTTACTGAAGAATTTTTACCTACTGGACTGGGGATAGTCACATGGAATAGGGGTTCCACACCTATAAAACGCTCGTTAGAAACCTAACACCTTGAATTGATGTAAATATTAAGCAGTATTTAAATAATGTATTCATGAATTTAATATTAATAAAAAAAACAAATTTTCTCTTAAAATAGTCCATACCATTAAGTTATGTTATCTTCTAGCTGCAAAGTGGTCCTAATATCACTAATTTAACTTAAAATATTATTTCTAATCTTACGATTTGTAAATTAGAATCTTTTTCATTAGATTACTCTCTGATTTGACCACTTTAATCAAACTTCTATCTAAAACATAGTTTTTAAAGCTTAGTTTAACTGTAAATATCTTTTAGGAATAATCTACTAATCATTTTCAGAATTTATAGTAATTTTGCTATTTGTACTATACTGGGCTTCGTTACATTGATTAAAATGCCTGTGTAGCCACATTTTGGGTCACTACACCAACTTTAAGTGTAAAGTATTAGAGAGATTTTTCTTTATAAAATGAAAATCTCATTTTGAAGGTTATCAATGTCTTATATTATTATATTATATATTTTTGATATTATTGCAAGATTAAATTAAGGGGTTAGTAAATTTTATCTTGCTGACTGGGGATTGTGTCAATGAACTTTCCTTTCGCTTAAGTAATTAAGCTCAAGTAACTAAGTAATTAATAATTAACTGGGCATTTTGTACTGAATTGCTGTGTGTAGTGTTTTAGACGTTTTATATTTTTAGGGTTTTTTTCTTTACCTCTTCCTACCTTTTTACTTCTACTCTTATTAGCTGCTTGGTCGCTTACGTGCTTGTGACCCTAACTACTAACCACTTGTCAGGAGTATGCAGTGGCTACTGTTGGTGTAGTTCCAATATAGTATACATTGGATAGTTGTTGGGTCCAGGGCATGCGATAGCATCCATGCTAGTTTGAGAGCCAAAGCACACTGATAAGCCTAACTTATTTCTCTTTTCAATCAATTGTACGTGAACATTCTGAATCAATAATGAACTTTTTATCTTTGGTAAATTAGCAATTGCATTCTTTAAATAATTGTTTCGTAAGTGTAACTAGGGTTTATAGATTTGATTGCTCTTATATATGAAAGATACATTTGCTTTCAAGAGCTTTTATGTTTGCGGAATTTTTTTTAAGCTGGTTTCCATAAGTGGTTGTGATTTTTATATAGGAATTAGTTTTTTCATTACACGTAGAGCCTGTGTAGCATGATTCTCGTGTATAAAATCAGTCAATTTGGTCAGACAGTTTTGAATATAGCGCCGACTGTCTACTTGGTTCACCCCTTATCGACCCACGTAAGGCCTGAAAATTCCAGTAGTAGAAATCGCGCCCCAGGCAAATTTTGTCTGCAAATCTACTTTTCTTGATATTTTTTATTGTTTTCTATAGTTTTGGTATAAGATCCATAATTTCCCTTAATCGGTAAATTGCGCAAAGTAAGGTTATGTCCATCGTCCCTAACAAGGATTCTTTTGTTTGCAAAATGGTTCAGCTTTAATGCCCGGCAACTTCATAGTATCTGTGCCAACTCGCTTGACATATGTTATGGAATAGTATATTATTTTATATGGAGGAAAAGTGATACTTTTCATGGCGCGCTCGTGTTTAACAGCCGAACGGAGTGAGGCTGGTAATAGAGAGCAAGCCATGAAAAGTAACTTTTCCTCCAAATAAAATATGCCGTTTTTTCTTCAAATGACGACATATTAATGCAAAAACATCTCTTAATAGTAATAATATCTAATTATTATTAAAGATAAATGGGTTCGCAAGGCGACTTAGACCACGGTCGTAGGTGGCCTTGCTTAGACCGGTGTCGGTGAATATTGTAACATAAAGCTGTCAGTGGACACTGTCAACAATAATTATTTTTTTAAGATGGCGTCTCCGATTGCGTTTTAATTCCGTATTGATAAGCAGTTATTGAGTAAATTCGATTAAATAATAACCAATTTGTTCCTAAATTAGTGATTTTTAGAAATGCAGTCACAAATTGAGTGATAAATACAAATTGTAGTTTAATAAATCTTGAGTTGTTGACGCTTATTTTGTTGTCTGTTTGTATTGTATCTATGTTGCTATGACAACACTTTTACCTCCGCCGGCGGAAAAGTGAAAAGTAAAGCTCCGGCGGAGGAAAAACGAAACTTCACGGCCGCCTACACAGTCGAGTAATGACGGATTTGCTGACGTTTGAAGAAAATAATAATTTTTTTTTCTTTTACGATATTTTAGACCATTCTTGGCAAATTTTGAGACATACGATAGCACCGCAGTGAAAACCTTATTTTTCCTCGTTCTCAAGTTTATTTTAGATTTTTTTTACTATTTTGACGGTTTGAGTCTATTTATGAATAGTAATAGGCCCTCTTTTTTTCCTTAGATAACCTGACAATTGTTTAGTATTTCTTGTATTCATCCCACCTCACTAACACTTGACAATCTGAGGTATGCCATTTAAAATTAGCAAATGATATGTTTTTTCCCTCGTTGCATTCTTAAGCTCAGTATCATACAATCTCCAGTAATTTCCCGAAGTAAGAACAGTCCTGACAGGCGCCATTATCAACAATCTCCTTACAACTCGCAATGACTTTATTCAGAATAAAATCCACATTGCATTTAGAATATCAGTCAAATCAACATCAACCAAAGAACGATAAAACTCGATAAGAAAATCCATTCACCCCAACACAAGGCACTCTTCTGCAGGGAAGCTGAACACGCAGTGGTCAGGAGCATGAATATCATAATGCACTCTACATAGGGGATCAAAGTTACTTACCGCAATGTCTATAAGGATACTTGTTTAATCAGGATATCTAACTAATGCTCAAGCCTATCAACATAGAAACTATCAGGAAAAATATTTATAATAAACTCTCTCAGAAGCAATATTCGCTTATCAATTACTAAAATGTGTTCACAAAATTCCTCAGAGCCACCCAACATAATTGAGTGACTAACGTTGGGAGAATCGTGCCACCATTCTCCATCGTAATACTAGCAGAGACAAAGTATATGTAAACTAGTAGCTCCACTCCCCCAAATATTTTCTGCCAGCCGCCGAAAATCCGCAGATTGTTGGCAGCATGTGGAGCGTTTTAGTTTAATCAGTCGTTCGTATGTAGGCAGAGTGTTCAGAACAGAGTTGGATTTGTGCAAATCCTTAATTTTATTTCTATTTTAATATTTTATAAAGTTGAATCGACGACTAACTCAAGCTAACCACATCTATTAGGATTGATAATGACGTCGGTATTGTAACCGTTTCAAATGGCTAAAACAAGTTGAGAATAAGTGAAACTAACCGAAAGTTAATTGAACACTAACCCAAACTAACCAAATCTATTAAAATGAATTATAACGTATCGGAACTGCTTCAAATGGCTAAAATAAGTTGAGAATAAGTGAAGCTAACCCAAACTAACCCAAACTAACCAAATCTATTAAAATTGAATATAACGTAACAGAATCGGTTCAAATGATTAAAATAAGTTGAGACTATGTGAAACTAACCGAAAGTTCAATCGACGACTAACCCAAACTAACCAAATGTAATAAAATCATTATAACGTATCGGAACCGCTTTATATGACTAGCATACGTTCAGAATAACTGACACCAACCGACAGTTGAATCGACGACTAACCCAAACTATCCAAATC
Organism: Pissodes strobi; assembly: GCA_016904865.1. Taxonomy (NCBI): domain Eukaryota; kingdom Metazoa; phylum Arthropoda; class Insecta; order Coleoptera; family Curculionidae; genus Pissodes; species Pissodes strobi. The sequence continues at coordinate 481,424 of MU181952.1, forward strand.
TATTAAAAATTATTATAATGTATCGAAATCGATTCAGATGACTAAAATAAGATGAAACTAAATGAAACTAACCGAACGTTGATTGGACGACTAACCCAAACTAACCAAATCTATTAAAATTGATTATAACGTCTCGGAACCGGTTCAAATGATTAAAATAAGTTGAGACTAAGTGAAACAAACCGAAAGTTGAATAGACGACTAACTCAAACTAGCCAAATCTAATAAAATTGAATATAACGTATCGGAACTGGTTCAAATGAATAAAATAAGTTAAGACTAAGTGAAACTAACCGAGAGTTGAATCGACGACTAATCCAATGTAATCAAATCTATTAAAATTGATTATAACGTATCGGAACAGGTTCAAATGACTAAAATAAGTTGAAATTAAGTGAAGCTAGTCGAAAGATGCTTGTAGTCGCCCCCAAACTAACCGAAACTAACCAAATTTATTATAACGTATCGGAACTGGTTCAAAGGACTAAAATAAATTGAAACTAAGTGGACCTAGTCGAAAGTTGATTGTAGTCGTCCCCAAACTAACCCAAACTAACCAAATTTATTGAAATTGATTATAACGTATCGGAACCGGTTCAAATGACTAAAATAAATTGAAATACTATGTGAAGCTAATCGAAAGTTGATTGGACGACTAGCCCAAACTAACCAAATCTATTAGGATTTATTATAATGTATCGGAACCGCTTTAAATAACTAAAATAAGTTGATAATAAGTGAAACTAACCGAAAGATGAATCAACAACTAACCCAAGCTATCCAAACCTGTAAATATTGATTATAACGTCTCCGAACCGGTTCAAATGACTAAAGTAAGTTGAAACTACGTGAAGTTTAACGCAAGTTGATTGGATGACTAATCCAAAGAAACCAAATCTATTAAAATTGTTTATAACCTATCGGAACCGGTTCAAATATCTAAAATAAGTTAAGGCTAAGAGAAACTAACCGAAAGTTGATTTGGTGACTAACCCAACTAATAACATCTATTAAAATTGATTATAACGTCTTAGAACCAGTTCAAATGATTGAAATATGTTGAGACTAAGTGAAACTAACCGAAAGTTGAATCGACGATTAACCCGAACTAACCAACCTAATCCGGTTAGTCGTTCAATCAACTTTTGGTTAGTTTCAACCTATTTTAGTCATTAGAACCGGTTCATATACTTTATAATCAATTTTAGTAGATTTGATTACTTTGGTGTCGTCGATTCAACTTTCGGATAGTTTCACTTTTTCTCAACTTATTTCAATCATTGAAAGCGGTTCCAATATGTTATAATCAATATTAATAGATTTGGTTAGTTTGGGTTAGTCGTCGATCCAACTTTCGGTTAGTTTCACTTATTCTTAAGTTATTTTAGTCATTTAATGCGGTTCTGATACTTTATAATCAGTTTTAATAGATTTGGTTAGTTTAGGTTAGTCTTCGATTCAACTTTCGGTTTGTTTCACGTAGTCTTAACTATTTCAATCAGCTGAACCGATTCCGATGCATTATAATCAATTTTAATAGATTTGGTTAGTTTGGGTTAGTTGTCGATTCAACTTTCGTTTGGTTTCACTTATTCCCAACTTATTTTAGTCATTTAATGCGGTTCCGATACGTTATAAATAATTTTAATAGATTTTTTTAGTTTAACTTAGTTTTCCAATAAACTTTCGGTTAGTTTCACTTAGTCTTAAATTCTTTTAGTCATCCGATACGTTATAATCAATTTTGATAGATTTTTTTAGTTTGGGTTAGTAGTTCAATCAACTCTCGGTTAGCTACCCTTATTATCAACTTATTTTAGTCATTTCAAGCTTTTCAGAATACATTAAAATCAATTTTAACGGCTTTGGTTAGTTTGGGTTATTCGTCAACAACTTTCGGTTAGTTTTATTTAGTCTCAACTTATTTTAATTATTTGAATCTGTTCCGATACGTTATAATCAATTTTTATAGATTTGGTTAGTTTGGGTTAGTCCTCCAATCAACTTTCGTTAAGTTTCAGTTAGTATCAACTTATTTTAGTAATTGGAACCCGTTACGATACGTTATAATCAATTTTAATAGATTTTGTTAGTTTTGGTTAATCGTCGAATCAAGTTTTGGTTAGTTTCACTTGGTCTCAGCTTATTGTAGTCATTTGAACCGGTGCCGGTGCCGATACGGTACAATCAATTTTGATAGATTTGGTTAATTTGGTTAGTCGTCCAATCAACGATACAAAAATGCCATAACGCGAGACGAAAACATAAACCATGTCATAACGTGGCCTTGAAAAATCACTTTCATGAAACGAAAGAAGTGTAGTAAAAAAGAGATTCCGAAGTATTATATTATTATATATTTTTATATAAATTTTAGGTAATTCCACTATTATTGATATCTTTGAAACGGTCAAAGCTACAAAGTTGATTAAATTAGAAAGTTGCCATTATTGATGCCTTTTCAAGATCGATTTGCAGTGTTGTTAAATTCTTGTTAGATTCTAAAATAGCAACAGTGGTATCACCTAAAAATGACAAACGTATAGCAATTTTTTTTCAATATCCTTCTATGAAAATATTTTTACAACTTTGCTCAGTTTCACTTGATTTTTCAACAGGCCGGCATTCAGTAGGTCTTTCGGTACGAGGCCATACAATCTCCTGAATACATCTCTGACTAGAGAAAGCCACGCGAATCAATCGGACACTTACGCAGCGCATCGGTCATCTCCAGTTGTCACTTGATATAAAAGAATGTGGTTGAATTACATCAAAGGATTTACCGCTGAGTGAACTTACTAGTTTACATATACTTTGGCAGAGATACTCGGTAGTTCCCAACAAAGCAAAATATTCAACATCAGAACAAGACAGTTGCTCGAGTACATACATCAGAACACGCCCTGCGCAGAATACATTTATCCTTATCAAGTGTTGACTAAAAGGCCGAACTTTTATTGTACAACTTGCAACACGATTTTCGAATATTTTGAAAAGGAAATGATGTTAATTAAAGCCAGCCTAACACCGTGAAAGTCATGTTTGCAATATCTCGGTTTCAAGTGTGGAGTTCGTGAGCGCCACCAGTTATGCCAGCTAAACTGGAAAAGCTCAGCTGGGGTTATGCGGGGTTGTTTGGCACGTTTTACTAAACATGAAAACACAACCTTAATTTATGGACAATAAAACTTTATGAAGAGAGGGATAAAAATTAATGACCACAAAAAAAAGAAAACTATTAAGTAATTAATCATGGGGGGTCCATTTTGATGATTGTACAGAGACCTAAAACGTCTATCCGAAGTGATCACTTCGGTTAACTTCCTTAAAATTAATACAGATGTTAGTTTATATTTGAAACGTATGAATTAGTAATGACATTAATAATAAAACCAATGATAATAATATTATCAATCAATAATAAAAGCAATAATAATAATAATAATAATAATAATAATAATAATAATAATATCAATCTGTTTAAAAAATGATAGGAGCTAGCTTAAAGCTTGGCCAGAAATAACAAAATAATAGGAACCCTACCACGTTAGACTGGTTTGAAGGTCGTCGAACATTGAAAATCTAGTATAAACCTATCTCGTGGAAACCCCGTTGGAAAGGGTGAACTCCTACCCAAGGAAGAGCTTTGCTGTGGCTGCAAGCTCAGCTGTATCTGTAGGCGTTCAGGCCAAAACTGAAAGTACTTGGCCCAAGACTGGAAGTCCTTGGTCCAAAAGGGAAAATCACATGCCCGAGAGTGAAAGTCCTCTGCTCAAAGGTGAAAGCCCTCTGCCCAAAAGTGAAACCCTGTAATAACCCAATACTAATTAGACTTTGCCCCTTACTTGAATGAAGACATTATAGATCCCTTGTATATATATATTTTTTCTAAAACAAATCACACCAATTATCAATGGATTTTAATAACTTTGATATAATAAAAAAATCTATGCATCACCCTTAAATTATATAAGCTCCTCAAATTCTTAGAACTAAAGTTGCATTAGCAAAAAGTTCAGATAAAAGGTAAAATATCCTATGGAATGTTCCGAAAGTCGATGTAAAAAAATAACACAGATGACGAAAATTAAATGAATCAAAAAAACTTATAGCAATATATGCCTTTCTAAAGTTGAAGGGTTGCTTGGAGGATCAACTGCCTGAGTTTAACGTAAGCTCGGAAAGCCTCTAGAAATAATGGAAAATAACCTTTAGAGTCATGGCGAACATTTGCCTGCAGCCAATGAAAAAAATCCAGAAAATATTACCTCTGCTGCAGTTCTAAAGTCCCGATAAATCGGTAGTGGAAATCGCAAATTAGTGATCCAACTCGAAATTCCTAAGAAGGGTAGTAAAAATAGAAATTACAAATAGTTGGATCACACACCACACCTTGCAGGCTCTTGCTATTATCCTGGTATGAATTTCAAAGGCAGAGATCATCGGTTTTAATCAATTTGCATTTTGAACTTCCAAAAAAAACGTCAATTTTAAATAAAATGGTATTGCGAAGAGCAACTATTAAAATGAAGAAATAGTCGATACGAGGAATACTTCTGATAATAAACGAGAACTAGGCATCGTAAATAACTACGGAAGCAACAACTAATGAGCTAAAATAAAATTTTTCAACAATTAATAGGAAATAGTCCTAAAAGAAATAATAACCCTGTAAAAGAATTTAATCGACAACAACAATTAAGGAAATAACGAATATTACAAAGCTAATATCATGCGACTTGAGAAGATAAATATAACGGAGAAATCTCGAATATCAAAGGCCACAGCTGTCGGTAAAAAGGTGGAACCACAAAATTATCTCAAAATCTATCAAAACCTAAGAAAGGAAAACAAACAATGGACGGTTGAGCAAAAATAAAAGAAAAATAAGGGTAAACCACGGGGAAATATGTGAGGAATACGCCCTAAATCCTTAGAGCACCATGTGAAGGAACCACAATAGGCAATCTATGCAGAAATCAACCAGTCTTAGAAGAAAATAACCAAATGGTACTAGTCTTTTACTATCGAAGAGAAACAAAAATGTAACAACAAATAATTATTCTCGAATTCATTGGTAAGTAAGGAAACAGTAACAGTATCTAAAACCAAATCAATGACCACAACAAATTAAGGCCATATCAGCTCGAGATCACAATGGAAATATTCAAGTCGAAAGTACTACAGAAATTTAAACGATCTAACGAGTATCAAAGGTAAGTTATTAACTAAGCTTTTAATTACAGAACTGAAAGTAATCATAATTATTGTAATATAAATAAGCAAATTTAAACTGTATCACAATTATTCTTATTTTAGTCGTTCGATGATACTTAAACGAACGAATAGATTATCCGCACTAAAATAAACGCAGTCACAAAGTGCTCGAAGACAACATAAGAAAAGGATGATCAGAATAGCCATTCATTGCAACAAAAGTGTTATAAAAGCTAATATGATTTATGTATTAATAATCGTATGCATAATTAATTAACATTAATTAATAAATGCTGTATCTGGAATTCCACTAGATTTATTATCAACAAATCAAATAAATAAATTTATGATTGATTAACCAACACAATAATTTATACCAAAAAATGTAGAATATTTTGATGCTAAATACCGCATTTAAAATAAAATCTATAATTTTTATAGTGGCAAAATCAGACTGTTACAACTACGAGTATATACTCAAAGATATCACGTCTTCTTTTTAAAGTTATGGAGTTGAAATTGGAAAAACTTCAATGATAATATAATTATGATATTTTAGTAAAGAAACCAACACGAAAGGAGCGGTCATGTTTTTCAAAATATCGACACTCGTGCTAGTCGTTCTAACTAACCAATACAAATTAATTAAATAGAAATTAAAAATGCTGAATCAGGAAATGATGTTGAAATTAAGATGCTACGGCAATATGAATACCCATAGTGATTGAAAGTCCAGTCCAATTTGGTAAAATTCAATAATTGCCGTTTTCGGTTAAGTACCATTACAATTGCATAATATTACTAATTTAAATACGAGTTGTCTCATTTAAAACTTAAAATTGCATTTGTATCGATCTATTTAATTTAACTGTGAGTAAATAATATTTTAGCATATTGCTAATATGTACGTATGTTAGAGATAATATACCAAACGCATTTTGAGATGTATTGCGTGTGTTCTTGTAAGTCACTTTTTAATAAATTTAGACTCTTAACAGTGCGTTTAAAGGTAGTATATAATATATTTTAAGTGTGTGTATGTTTTTACAACGAAACGATATGCAATAACGTTTAAATTATTTCCACCTGGTGCACTTTGTTTCTAATTAATTAGTCTGTCAGCAGTAATTCTGACCCTGATTGAAGCCTATTCCTACACTGACGGGTTCATCAACGCCGTGTAGGCAGTGTTTTCCTGAGAAAGACACTCATGTACACGGCTTCGTTTATTAATAGCATGTCAATCCAGTGATGGCCTCTGTATACCTTGTGCATTTAGTTTATTGACTCATTGTCACTTTTAGTAATGATAAATCGAGAAATATATTACTTCAATCTGTTGGAAATGACTTATTATTAATCATTATGAAAGATATATTCAGTTAAAATAATCACAAGTATTAGTCAAAGTATAGCATTTGTTCTGTATATATAAGATTGAGGCAGGATAAGAGTGTTAAAACATTTAAAAAAATCATAGTCAACTTCATGATATGTGGCATTAAAAACTGTTTTTTATTTGCAAATTATTGATCCCATGCAATTGCTTCCTTTTTATTTAAAATGGGGATTGCATTGCTCGCATATAGCTCAATATTTATATATTCAGATGCGAAATAGTTTTATTTCGATGGTCCTAAAGTCCTCTATAATGACTAAAGCTTACATTTGATGCTTTAATCCGGGTATTAAAATGTACGTTTATAGCTGACACAAGGGCGGTCAGGACAAACTGGCCAATTAACCGACTGGTATTTTATCCTATAAAATCCTGCAGTGCTTGTTAGCTAAATATTCATTTCATCTAATTCTGTATTTGAAATTATTATGGAATGCTATCAATGAATTTTGGGAAAACAAGGTTTATTAAATTGATTTTACGTGCAAGTAGGAGAACGATTACAATTTGAACCGTGGATACGCCAAATATGTAATTAACTCGAGTTTAGTTGTGGTATTTAATTACGTCAATAAGTCGTCGTTGATTACGCTAAACTAATTATAATACCATCAAGGCAGTTTTGTCTGTTTGAAAATAGGAGAACATTGTATTAAGCCCTGAGATTTTTAAGCATGCCATTTCATTGGCGCTCAAAGTCGAGTTTAAAGCGCAGTTTTCATGGTTCAATAGAGGAAAACTTTTTAAACCTAAACACTGTCACGGACTGATTTTGCGATTGTATTTCAAAGCGAAAATATTTAAAAATCGCTGCCACCCTTTAGCATTTCAAGTGCAATTGTGTATGTTTGCGAAATGCCCTCGTAGTTCCGCCCGATCGTTCACCGCATCGCCTGACGTTGTTTTGGTCCGATCCAATGGAAAATAAAATTTGCGCCGCTAAACAAATTGCAGTTTGGAACGGATTGAATTTCGCTCGTACAGGTCCCGAAGTTAGGGAAAATATCCGTTTCCGTAACCGTCTCATGGCCTGAATCTTCAACCTCGTGCGCAATGTTGGGACTTATTGATTTTTGTGTGTTGAATTTTGATTGGTTGGCCATTTTTGGTTGCGATGCGTAGTTGTGTTTAGTCATAATTTCGGTTCCGGGTGGTAGAAAGATTATTCCACATAGAATGTGACATATGTTGACCGTGTGATGTGTGGCTAAATTTCTATTGGTCGGTAGTAATTTTTAGTAGGGAGAATTTCATAGGAAGTTTCTTTACTTCCGGAGAGTATCGTGCGGGTCACTCTACGTTCGTTTGCCTTTCAAAGTGGTTTGGTGTCGGTGGGAAGTATGATTTAGTTTGCCTTTTGTGGGATATTCCAATTGACCCATTTTTTGAGTTTCAAGCCTTTTCTGTACCTTATCTATAATTAGTTTATTGTTGGTGCCTGAAACTCATTCCGTAACGGGATTTAGTGCTGCTTTTGGTCAGGTGAATTAACTTCGTTTTTTTTTGTGTGTCGATCATTTTGTGGAGCCATGTGTATAGACTCTAATTTCTTTTAATTTCCCTTACAGAGGCCTTTTCTTCCATCTATTGAGGTAGCCTGGAGGCCGACAGACCCTTTTCACAGGTAAAGAGATTGACTTTTTCTATCTGATTTTTTTCTCCTTGATAATTTATTTTTATTGCTTTGAGTTGAGTGTTTTTTTATTGATTATGAGTTTTCTGCTGAATCTTGAATATATTGATGTTGTTGCGGGGTTCTACCAATAAGGTATTTCTACCGTCGGGTGTACTTCTACTGGTGAGTTCTACTACGCCTAACTAAGAGTCAAGTCTTCGGCTGGTCTTTCTTGAGCGCGTTAACTACACGTAAAGTCATCCCTTCCTTCCCTCTACCCTTCTTCGGTTGAGGTAGTAGCTGATTTCCTCTGTTTGCCTCATGTTTTTTTAACTAAAAGTTTGCTTGAGTGTTTTTAATTTACTACCAGTCTAATTTTGAGCTGAATATTAATATATCTGTAGCTGAATCACGCTAGTTTTCTCTTATTTCAATTAACTTAATTCAATAACGTTATAATTTTTTTTCTTACGGTCATTAAAGTTTAGATGCCTGTATTTAGAGTGCTACCATATCGATATTGCAGCCTAGTGGACTTAGCGTTATTCGTTAAATTGCCTTTTTTCTTTTACTAACTTTTGGAAACAAACTCCGCTATAAGTAAGCTATACTAGACTTGGAGTACTTGCGTTTAATTTAAAACGTTTTTACTCTTTAAGGTTTGATCGATTGATTGTTTCAATAACGCTTAGTCATACTGGCCCGTGTTATTACGCGGCCATTACCAGCACTTGTTAACCGGTACCTATAGATATATAACTAGTTAGTAGCATAACATCGTGTAAACAAATCATGATTTGGTATTTTTTTAGCGATTATTTATTTGCGTTATCAGAATGTTTACTCATTAAAAGTGATTGTGTGATAGTTGCGCAGATTATATATAATTTTCTAACTTATTTTCGTTGTTTTATTGATCAGTTTTCTTGATAGAAAAAAAATACAAATTTTCGGTTATCTTTTATTTTGTCGCGAAGTTAAAGCTAAAACTAGTTCCATATTTCAACTTTGGGGTACTTCCCGCTATGCCACTTACAAGCCCGTGGAGCCTTAAATAAATAAAACCCACCCTACTCTCTGACATTTGAGCTAGGGTCTAATATGTACGCTCGGCGACAACTCGTTCTAGCCTACGCATCGGCGCTCGTAAATTCATACAGTTTAGCAATCTTACTTTGCGCTCGAAAAACACACAGATTTTTTTCTACAGCCGTATTTTTTAAAATTAAATCCACATTTTTCTCTACACTTATTCTGAAATTTGCGAATGACTGTCAGTTTTGACATATTATGTTCGGGCTTCGGGCATATTTAGAACAGGATTATCAGCAACAAACTGTAACAAACGCACGACTGTCATTTATTTATCTTCGGTTTCCATGACCATTCAGCACACTAGACGGAAAAAGTGAGAATTTCCATTTCCATGTTCGCGCTAGAGCGCAAAATAAGGATCCACGGCATTAGTCGATTTTGCGATTTCATTTGAATTTAGTATTTAGTTATTTTGCACGCGGCTGTAGAAAAACAGTTTTTATCATCTCCTGATGACGCTAACATGGTTAGTAAAAGGCGCGTAGAGTGCAAAAATTATGTTTCGGTATGATAGATGTTGTAGTGTATTTCGCCAAAAGTTCAAAACACAGACTTAGTTTATTCATTTAAATAAATAAAAATTATCCTTTATTTTTAACATTGAAATTGTTTCTGGCATCGTAGTATAATAGGGCCTCAAATTGTGAAAATGTGCATGCTACATTCGCCACACATGACGTCGTACACGTGAGAGATCCACTTAGTTTGTTTATTTAAACTTAAATTTGATAATAACGTATCGGAATCGGTTGAAATGACTAAAATAAATTGGAACTCACTGGAACTAATCGAAAGTTTATTGAACGACTAACCAAAACTTACCAAAAGCAACAAAACTGGCTAAAACGTATCGAAATAGATTAAAAGTATTGAACATAGTGTCCTGTTCATTCGAGAGACATAACAATCCAATAGTACTCATTTATAAGGATTGGTCATATGAGAGCATGAGCAGCAGGGATTCTTAACGTGGAGGCACTAGCACTGGTTAGGGTCGAAAAACATCAGAGTAACAAAAATATAATAAAATAATGACCCTAATTATTTCAGCCAGTCCATGAGGCACCTCGAAAAGGATTTACAAAAAATGCGAACCTCTCCCCGCCAGGTCTATGGCGTAAAAAGAAAGACTGGATCTCTCCTGATTCCGAATTCCAACAACTTCCGAAACATTGTTGCCAAGTTAACCTAGATGAAATAGCATGATGAAGCATCTCGCGTCATAGCTCGGTTCATCAAACTTCTGCTCTAGACCATATTTGTCAAACAACAAGTAAATATGCCTTAAAAATCTGCACGGGAACGTCGATTTGATAGAGCCTGTCTAACTGTCAAAATCATACGACGATGAAAACAAAATGAAATAATATATTATTATCCAAACATCATTAGACAAATGAATTACAATATACATTATATGACTCTTATGATCCCCAAATTGTTTGAGGTGGGTATTGCAACGAATTGGCTTAAAATTATAAACAAACTTAATGTTAAATTTGTGTCGAACAAACTGTTAAGTGTTTGTTAGCTTTTATATCAAAGAAAAGCTTGTGATCATATTCCTGAGCAATTAAAACTGGGTTCAAACATTAAAATCCATGAAGACAATAGCTAGCAAATTGAACTGCACAACCAGAGCCTTTGAAAGATGTTTCCGAAACCTAGTTGAACCCCTACTACTCAAAAAGGGACAAAAATCATCAGTAGCTAGTATATCATACAATCAATATTGTAATCTAGTAAAATGCATAAGCTACTAAATAGATATCACCCTAAGTCCTAAGTTTGAACTTGAACTTGGGAATTGTTATATATAAACATTAAAGGCAAACTATAAACAAAGCGAGCAATCAAAGCGAGCAATGTTCATAACTTTTTTTAATATAAATACGCTACCGATCCTTCAGTTCGGCAGACTTTTGTCTCACCTAAACCAGCTCCCAGGTTAGCTAGACCGCTGCCTCTAGGTTCTACTCCTTTATTCCTGCCCAAACCTAGTACCGGTTAGCCACTTGACGGCGCTAGGACTATGGGTTTCACAACCGCAGTAGTAAAAGTCATATCGATAAGTTCGTCAGAGTTCTGAGAAAGACAAGTGTCTAAGTAGAGTCTGTTTAATAGTTAAAAAGTTTAATGAAATATTCAAGAGCTCTTTCACCTTAAATAAAACTCATTATAAGGAAAATGTATAGTGAAACATAATAAGCATAATATAGACCCATGTGTTAATAAGACAAGTATACAAATAAAAACACTTAGGAGGTTAAGGAACTGTATAGAAGGATTTATGAAGACAAATGAAACTAAAATAAGTCGTGTTAAGCGTTAAAGTATAGGAGGGTGAATATTATTGAGAAAACTAGTAAACTATGTATGCAAAATAAAGAGTTAAAGCAGGTGTGAATATATATAGTAAAGCAAAAGTGTTTATGTAATTAAGCATATGGACTAAAATAGCTGACTGACATTAAGGAAGTTTAAGAAAAAATTTTGGTACCGCAGAAGCTCAGAAAGGGCATGGTTCCCAGGTGAAATATTATATAAGTAAGAAGTGTTTATATAATTGAGCATATGACTAAAATAGCTCACTGACATTAAGGAAGTTTAAGCAAAAATTTTGGTGCCGTAAAGGTTCAAAAAAGGAAGGTGAAATGTTAAATAAGAAAAAATTGTTTTATAAAGTGAGAAGAAATATATAAGTAGAAAATGTTTATGTGATAAGGAGAAGCATACATAGATAAGGAAATAATGAAATAACTAGTCACGTAATCATAAGCATGAATAAAGTGTTCACATAAGGTGAAATAATTACGGGAAAGTTGTTGAGAAGCATTCATAAGTTGAAACAATTGAGGAAATATATAAAGATGTATATAAAATATGAGTTTAAAAATCAAGCATACATACAGAAGGAAGTAGTGAAGCTAAAGCACAGATTAAGTAAAGAATAAGGAAGTAGTAAAGCTAATGAATTATATATAAATAAGGAGAGATAGAATAAAGTACGGATTAAGTAGAGAATAAGGAAACCTAAGATAAAGGAATGTAATATAACGAAATTAGAAATAAAAGAATAGATATAGGTGTATAGAGAAACAATGTATATATTATATCAGGGAGAAGAATTAAATAATAAGTTGAAAAGACAATTTACCAGATCCTTGCATGTTTGGTTCAATCATCTCAGAAGATGCAGATGTGCACAGACGTCAGCAGGCCCTAAAGTACTCAGGAACCAGTGAAATAGCTATCCAGTTATAGGTTACGGCAGAAGTATCCAAGTTCTTCAAGAATCCAGACCTAAAGAGCGAAGGAATGCTTAAGAGAAATATAATAAAAAAGCTGAGAAAAGGGCAATACAATTTCAAAAGATATGTAAATAGTGGGAAGTATATGCAGTCAAATATAAATTATTACACAACAATGAAGGCAGCAGTAGCAGCAGCAGCAGCAGCAGCAGCAGCAGCGAGACACTCGATGTCTGGCAGAATCTGAAAATAATATACATATAAGACAGTAAACATGAATAAAACTAAAGCTAGTCAATCATCGCAATAAAATCTAACTACTTACCTATAGTTGCAGAAAGAAGACGTGAGAATCCGGCAAATGCTACAAAGATCATCCCATGGACAGACAGGAGAAAGCTGGAACATATTGGGAAAGTGGCATGAAAGAAATGAGAGTTGACCAGAACATAAGCCATTAAGTTCCAGGGACTCTTAATATTCCTATTCCATGCTTCCGTAACCTAAGAAAGTTATAATTAATCTTCACATAACTACTTCCATGTCAAACTAGCAGTAACACATGTCACCTACAGCTTGGAATATAATAAATAACATTTATGTAAAACTTCTGTTCAATTTTCGAGCTCCAAATTCCATAAAATGGAGTACATTGTCGAATGGGCCATTGAGACAGGCCACACCCTTCTCTAACCTCAAACACAGTAACGCGAAATGTTCCCAAGAAATTCAAATTCATGCATCAGACACCCTTAGATTAGAGTTTTTATATGCTCTAGCATTTTTTCTCATTCTCAGTCTGAAGATAATGGTTATAAGAAATGCAACGCTTACCTTTCGACGTACGTGCCTTAACTCATATTTCATAAGCAAATTCCCGGTCACATTGCAAAACTGCATTCGGCAGGAATACAAACCAACCAAAAGGTGCAAAATCAAACACAAACCTTCGCCATTATATCAATTCAAGAAATTTTAATATAATTTTTGATCTAGGCGATACCACAACGCAAAACGCTACCGTAGAAAGAAATGACGAATACGGACACGACAGCATTTTTACCAGAGGTCAGACGGTTCGAGGTCAATAGGGGTACCAATCACAGGAACGAAAACGATGCACTATGACCTGGCCCGACCAGCAGAATTACTCTGCGAACACTCGCTCAAGTAGAGATGGGGCAAAACCGACATATCGATACGCAACAAAGCAACACGAAGCAAAGATGAATACTTTTGCTGCTGCTTCAAGAAAACGTAATGTAGCTACCAAGATGTGAGGGACAAGCCAGGAGAAAGAAGACATTTTAGCGTAAAATATAATATACCTTTTATTTATTAATGTTAGTTATTAGAAAAATTGAATGTGCGTGCACATAAGAAAATCGATATTTCATGGAACTAAATCGGTAAATTGTGTACAGATAGACACTTTTAAATAAATACATGTAAGTTCAATAAACTACAATACTAGTAATATAGGTAAAGTATTAAACGACAGGACCGTCTTTGTCGATGAATAAGTTCGATAATTTTCTATGTAATGGATATGGAAACAAGAATTAAGAAAATATAGTTGATTAATATAAAGACAGCACCGTCGTTGGAATAACTAGTGTATATGATTCTAGAAATAAGTTCTATAAACTAACTTCCTGGTAACTCTAGAATTAGAATTGAAATTATTTAATGAGTAAGCAAAGATCAACTCGCAGGGGATGGACGCATTCCCTGTTAGCTGAATCTATAGCAATTAGTTAAAACAAGCGTTGATTATCTAATAGGCGCCTGTTAGACAGTCAACGGTAAAAAATAGACATTTCAATATTATAATACTTGGTGAACAATATAGATAACTGTTGTAGAATTCTACATACTACTTGGTTTTAAATCTAGAATTAGAATTATAAGATTTCTAAGACAATTTATAAAAATATGTTTCTTTTTTGTTACATGTACCAAGCACCAGTGGATGTCCATACTAGTCTCTCCAGCAGGCTCTCACTTGTGATACCCTCAAACAGTTTAGTGGTATGTCAATTCTAAGAGCTAAGACATATAGACTGCAGACTGCAGTGAAGGCTAGAGGGAGTTACTAAGGATCAGCCTGGATCCAGAAAGTAACGAGACCACTGATGACATTTTATATTGTATAAGCTATAATATTATATAGTATTATGCGTCAAGTTTATCTCGAATTGAGGTCTTTCTTCTTTTTTGAGCGATAGAGGTCGTGTTAACGTTGGGGACCAACGTATTAGAGGCGGGGGAACGTGTAATCTACTAAAATGCATAAGCTACTAAATAAATATCACCCTGTCCTAAGTTTGAACTTGAACTTGAGAATTGTTTTATAAACATGAAAGACAAACTATAAACAACGCGAGCAATCAACGGAAGTGATTATGAACCTTAAGCGAGCAATGATCATCACTTTTTTTAATATAAATACGCTACCGATCCTTCAGTTCGGCAGGTTTTTGTCTCACTTAAAAACCAGCCCCCAGGTTAGCTACATAGCTGCCTTCGGGTTCTAACTGCTCCTAGGTTAGCTACATAGCTGCCTTCAGGTTCTACTCTTTTATTCCTGACCCAGACCTAGTATCGGTTAGCCACACGGCTGCTGAGTCTAGGGGTTTCACAACCCCAGTAGTAAAAGTCAAATCGATGATAAGTTTGTCAGAGTTCTGAGAAAGACAAGTGTCTAAGTAGAGTCTGTTAAATAGTTAAAAAGTTTAGTGAAATATTCAAGTGCTCTTTCACCTTAAATAAAACTCAACATAAAACTCTTAAGAAAATCTATAATTATAAGACAGTGACCAAAAACCTATAAACAATTAAAAAACCATACCTCAAATCGAGAAAGCATGGGTGCCTTAGTAATCGGGTATAATAGAATCTTATTACATTTCTGGCCAATAGACATTGTTAAAGTTTTATCAAGTCTTTGGCAAAATAGGCAGTGTTATTGTTATAACTAAAGTGCTTTCTTTTTCATCTCTTCTCACCCGTCGTAAATCATGCTCGGACCCCCTGAACTATACCCCTGCACGCTAAGCAAGGCGTGTCATCACGGATAAAACATACAGCGGCAAATTGGGGGAAGTGTTAAGTCTAACCATGAGACCCCGTCATTGAACTAATCGTGACACGACTCTTCTCCGAGACGTCGTCATTCTCTTTATTCGTGACAATATAAATATAGAAAGTATTTTCAATAACTTTCAAGGTAAAACAAGGTAACGTACTTTATGTACTGTACATATATTGGATTAGTCCATTCTAAACTATGTTTGCAATTAAAAATAAATATGAACTAAGCAAAACTGTAGTATTTGTTTAAGCCAAAATTTGAAAATACTACAGTAAATAATTTTGAACTTCAGTGGAATTATGCGCTGGGTACCATCATTTAATAAGATATTTCCTAGTAGAACTGGAAGATCATTTCTCAGAAAATTTAAATATGGCTATTCCATTAGAGTGCCTTTATAATAAAATGGTTCTATCAAATATACAGGGTGTCCGGTTATAAATGTAACCCCCCTTTAACTTTTTTATTTACCCTCGTATAAAAAAATGTTAAGTACAAAAGTTCTTAAGGTCTTCATATAGTTTTCTGCGGTGTTACTAGAAAAACAATTGAACATCGAAATTCTACTGTGCAAATTAAATTAATGTTTTTTTAAATGGGACACCCTGTATATTCTTTCGGATATCGGTAGAGCTCTTTAAGACGAGTTCAGTAATATAAGGTTTGTTGGGTCTAACTATAATAGTTATCACGTGAATTGCAAGAATGTCGGGTATTTGATTATTATTGAACCCCTCTCCTAAATTCTTTATTTGGTGAGCTAGAAAAAAATGTTGTATTCAAAAGTTGTAGGTTCCATCAAAACCTTTTCTGCGGTGTTACTAGAAAAACAATTGAACATCAGAAAAGCTTCTGAAGGAAGAATTTTTTCTAGCTCACCAAATAAATAATTTAGGAGAGGGGTTCAGTAATAACCAGTTACCCGACATTCTTGCAATTGATGTGGTAACTATTATCGCTAGACACAACAAACCTTATATTACTGAATTCGCCTTAAAGAGCTCTATCGATATACAGAAGAATATACAGGGTGTCCCATTAAAAAAACATTAATTTAATCTGTACAGTAGAATTTCGATGTTCAATTGTTTTTCTAGTAACACCGCAGAAAACTGTATGAAAATCCCTACAACATTTGTATTTAACACTTTTCTATACGAGGACAAATAAAAAAGTTAAAGGGGGGTTACATTTATAACCGGACCTGAATAAACCACACCAAATTCGTTGAAAATTAGTTTATCGTGTCCATTTCGGGTTCTATGTAGATTAATAGTGACAGTGGTGCCTATTACCAATTCCAATATTATGAAAGCGATACTTGTCTTTTTAATTAAAAAAAATTATTCATCCGTTAGTTTCACTTCCATATGAATAATAAAGGCTAAGCCATCTTTCAAAATCATCTGGAGACAAACCTTGCAGAAGATTCACTTTTAAAGGATGGTGGTGATTTTCTCTGAGGATTAGCTGATTGAAGATTTGCTGATACCAATTTCTATTGCAATTGTTCGGATAGATATATGAAAATTAATAGCAGCTTAGGCTAGAATATTTTCTTCAGTTTTACTTCTTGCTTGTGTTGAACGCCCTTTCCACTAGGGAATCTTCCTTGTCTTGTATTCGCTGGAGTTGACCGGTAGCGTTCTTGATATAGTGAAATGAATCATCCATAGTTTAGATATATTACTGATTATATTAGTTTATATATTATTATGCCAATGCAAAAAATAAAAGAATAAATATGCATAGGTAATATAGTAAAACAAAATATATTAGCTCATTTAGAAAATATTTAAAGCGGTTTTGTTAAAACTTCTAAAATACACGCAAGAACGCATGATGTTCTTTAAAAAGGGACAAACTAGGTTGAAACTCTTAACATTCCATTACCACGACTCGACTAGGTCACCTTGGCAATAAGGCCGAGAATGGCAGTTCAAGAAGGATTAATTCGAATGAGGGTTCTTGGGATAAAATTTTATATGGGCACGCACTATTTTTCTTTTAATGGTAAAGGGCGTTCCAGTTTGCTCATAGGTCACCTTTCCTTTCGAAAAATATTCAAATTTAAAAGAAACTAAAAATAATTTTAAGTAAAATACAAATGGTTATTGTGGCTAAATTGAATAGTTTCCTGGGGTAATGTTACAGTAATTATGATGCTGGGAGTTTTTCTACGGTGCCCAACTGTATGTAAGCACAAGAAAGATATAATAAAGGCCGAATTGTTGGATATGTTCAATGCTCGATGAATTGGGTTACAGTTAAAGGTAGTCCAATCATTTTGTATTATCCGACATACTTTTAGTGTTATGTTGTATAGGTTTAGGCGCCGAAGTCTGCGTTATGGTATACTGATAACAACATAAAAGCTGACGGAAGTCACGACTAACCCGAACGGTGCCAACCTGTGAAAGGTTTTGCTCTAAGTTGGTATAATGACAAAAATAACCGGAAAAAACTAAATTTAATTAAAACAAATTAATACTTGAGTGGGGCTTAAATTTTCGGGCTAAAGGGATTTTGAACAATAAGGAACGTTAGGAGGTAGAGCTCACTATTTTTCTTTTAAATGAGAACGCTATTTCAGGCAATAGACGCCCAATTACCAAATAAAATTATCAAAATGACGACCATAACAAAATTGCAAAGAATTGGGGGAGAAACAAACATGAATTAGAACTTTACAGGTGAGAAGCTAACTATGGGGAATTATGCAAGGGTATTAATAATATGATTACTCTAGGTTCGACCCCCAAACAAACCACCTTTATGGACCGATAAAAATGACGGGGATGTTTGTTGAAGGATGATAGTTATACTGGTGTATATGTGCACCATAACTTCCCATTTTATAACAGACGTATTATTTGTGGTAAATGACAGGTACCACATATATTACTCTGGACAAACAGGTTATCATATTTATTAGTAGAAAATAAAAGGTACAAGGTAAATAACGTTAACAAATACTATTAGTGACGAGGTTTTGATCACAAGTAAAAGAAGGGTTTCATTGAAGGTTAGGCACTTTAAAAGTTTGTTTTCACTTCAATTATGCACTAGGTTTACTATGATAAGGCGAAAGAAATGTAAATAGGGATAGTTTAAGGAAAATGAGCCTACAATGAACTTATTTGATTTTATTTTTGTTTGTTTGTTTGTATTAAAGAGTTTCTGTTGTTTACTTTGCTAAAGGGAAATTAAAGTTAAATATTAAAAAGAAAGCTGAAAAGAAATTTCTGCTAGTATCTACCAGTTTTTAGAAAATTAGTTACTTAGTGTATTTGTTCTTTACGCTCTTGATTTCAGACACATAAAATGTATTAAACATTCTGGGACACTCTGAGTTCCTTTTCAGAAGGTCATGAAGATCACATAGAAGCTTGATCTTCAGTTACGTGTGGGGGTGCCATCTGTGGTCGGTTTCAACTTTTCAATTTTCATCACATAGGCTATTAGGCGCTCCCTGAACCAAATCAATAAACAAGCCTCCATATGAAATGGTTTTTATGGCAGTGGCATACAAACTAAAGGGACGACGAGCGGTGTGCTTGCGAAGATATTGATTGACACGGTTCTAACAGATGTCCTGGGACTGAGTTCCACAGTGATGCAGTGCGCCAGATAAAGGAGTAGCAGCGATGTTCTATGTCTCCAGTTATACGACGAACGGCTGTGCTTTTGTCGTCTGTCGTGACTTCCTGACAGGCGTTGCTACGCAGAAGTGACGAGGGCACCTCATTTACACTAATGTTTTTATAATCTGCATGAGATGCGTCATATAGTGATTTATGCCCAGATACTACTTCAATTAGCATCATTTGCTGTCCCTTGTAATTTATCACCGTTTCACTCAATTTAACCATAAAAATTGTAGATAAATATCAAGAGCAGGTGAATAACGTACGGCGTCGCTGCATTGACTGGTACACCAAGCAGTCGAATAATTCGCCGTTGCAGCCGCTGATGCGACACAGCAGTCCGCCGCAGAAGATAAACCACTTGTTCGTAATTGCGAATGAGTAGCCTCTCCGTCGAACGCAGCGGCCACTGCGTGCATCCATTGTATGCATTCGACGCACAAGCTGAAGCATACCTTTATCTGTAGTCACCGTGACGCCGGCGCCACGTTTGTCTGTCAAAGGTGAGAGACATTTTTGTAAAGTTATTACTTACTCTCTATGCTACGGACTAGAAATTCCTGGAGCCACTAGGGCATTGCAAAAGTTTTTTTCTAATCCTTTGATTGTGTTCGTCCTTAGCTTCGCTAATCACACACTTTTGCATTCGTTTCTCGCTTCGGCGAAATAACAGCGGTGATATTTTAGTGCCAATACTTGTAGGCTTGCTGATTCCTATCTACAGCTTCTGCTGTCGGACCAAAGCTGAGGATTTTCACTAGAATTTCTGAAATAAAAACTCACAACTGCAGATCCTCGGATAATAAAAATTAGCCAAAGGTGGAATTGAAACTAAGAGCACTTCAATGCTTACATGGAAACTGTCTTTTGTTGTAGAAGCTGCAACGAAATAAGCTGAGCACATTGATTTTTTCAAGTGAAAATGTGCATCGTGTGTATCAAAATGTCGATGTCGGTATTTTGATGACCGTATATCGATGCGTTGAATCCCGTATATTTTTAATTATCGCCTATCGCAATCGGTTTAATTAACGCAAACGAGCTAACTAAGGATTAAAATTAAAAATCCTCTTTGATGTTGAATATATTTAGGAAATTAAGTAGAATAATACCGTTCTTTGTTTCAAAATACAAATCTGTTTTAATCTCCAAAATATATTATTTCTTAAATCAAATAAGTATATTTAATTAAGAAACCCCTGCCTGCTTCATGTTATTAAATAAAAGGACAGGTATATAGCGACTTTCGTCGAGTTGATTACCACTGACTTTTTTTAATCAAAGGATGTTCTTTATGACTTCTCTTTGCACCTTTTCATTAATTTGCTTTGTATAATAAATTCAGTAAATGACAATCGCGATATTTAGTTTTACCCATGGAATAGAGGACATACTGTATAAAATAATTCAAAATCTTATCAATTAACAAACAAATTATCTCTGACAATTATTTCTTAAAGCTAAATTGTTTTATCAAAAGCAAGAAATGTAGCTCTAAATCCTATATATTTTAAAATTGAAATTTTCGGCTTTAAGGTAATGCCTTACGTAAAGTGCTTTATTTTATAATACATATAAAATAATTTATACTGAGTTTTAAGACAAACATTAAAATTGGCTTTAATGCTTCTTTGGAATGGGCAATTTGGATTTTAACAAGGTTTTATCATTGTTTAAAAAATATATTACGGTAAAATGGCACTGAGAAGTAATTTTTAAGCAATCTGTAGCAAACCCCTGCCCAAAAATTGTATTTCTTGAAGTAAATCGAGAAATATAAAGTTGCTTCTTTTTATTTTTAGCCATTTCGGCGATCATGGCTTCAAAATTCCCTCCTCTCAAGTTTCTCTAAGCAGGCTTCTAAATCTAAAATCAATGCATAGATATATTTGATATAATTATATCAAACCTTAGCCGCAATTCACACTGAACGGATGTCAGGCGAGGACGTGGCACGGACTTATTCCTCTTCCGCGTCTCTTCTATGTAATTAAATGGTGCAATGTAGACAGAGACGACGTGGCGCGGACGGCCGCCATCCCGCCCTTGCCATTTAATTACATAGAAGAGACGCGGAATAGACATAAGTCCGTGCCACGTCCTCGCCTGACGTCCGTGCAGTGTGAATTGCGGCTTAGGTGAAACGCAAACGGCCAAGAGTTATAAATTTTAGCATAACCTCAAACAGATGGCAACGAGTTTTCAGTACCTTTATGTGTGATCGTGCGAAGAAAGAGCAGACTTGGTGCCCTTAACTAGTTGACATTAGCACAACAGAACATTCAAGCACTTCTTACTTGCGCTTGCCAAGTAATAATGCAATACTGGCATCATCTTGCTAAAAAAATATATGTTTTTTTTCTCGAACAGTTATTATTACGGCATTTAATTGGGGTAACACCCGAAACCCCCAGAGCACTAGGCACCTGTATGCTCCGGTATATAGTTAATTTAAAGATATGGCACAACATAGTTGCTGCGTTATTTTGCTGACCTGGATACGATATTCTGTGGAGCGTAACTAGGGAGAATTAATTTCCCCAAAATAATGATATTTGTTTTTTAGGAGTATTATTTGGGTCTTCAGTTTTACGGTCCTGTATACTCACAATTAAGTAAGACAACAACTGATAGGTATTACAAAGTTAACAGCGCACGTATGCGTAGCCCTTAACTTATACAAAATTCATACAAATATTGTTATATGCGCGATTGTTCATTCAGAGAACGCATGGCTCTGCAAAAAACGCGAAATTTAAGGTGTAAATAGTGCGAAAAATTGGAAATTTTTGTGAATCATGTGTGAATAAGTCATCAACCTAATGACTGATTAATAATCTGACTAGCAATTTTAAATAATAAGGTCATAAAAGTGAAATAACAGTACGATAAGTGCGAGTAATCTGAAATCAGACAAAAAACTTAACTGATAAACCAGCAAAAAATATTTGTGTTTATTTACCCGGATGCTGGAAATCGACAAAAAACGGTAGGCAATCAACCTGACGACTGTATCAATTGTAAGAAAAAGGTGAAAGATGAAGAAATTTATATATGG
>MU181952.1:513529-536068 GCA_016904865.1 Pissodes strobi
ATGCGCCATATCCCATGGCAACTCGGAATGGCGGGGGCGTCACTCCCCGTAATCAAACTCCTCTCACCAGTTTGACGTTCCTGCCAGCCTATAAAGTGTTATTGACCCACCGTATTATACGGCGGGCCCTGACATCATTATGGCAGGATCAACCATTCCTTAATCCTCGTCAATCGGACTGCTGGGTATCTCGGTCAACAGCAATATGTCCTTGCATGACCACGTTGCTAACTTCGCAAAATCAGCCTCCCAGAAGCTTGATGCGCTATTTCGCAACAAAAAACTGTATATCCGCAGCAATTGCTCTTGCTCTACAAAGCGCAAATAAGACCGTGCTTAGAATATGACTCACACATCTGGGGTGCCGCACAAAAGCACACCCTAAAGCTGCTGGATTCCATTCAGAAGAGAGCTGTGCGTCTGGTCGGCGAACTGGAGTTGTCCTTGAATCTGCATAGTCTTGAACACCGCAGACATGTGGGCGAGATATCCCTGTTTTACAGATACTTTCAGAACATATGTCTCCAGGATTTGGCGCGCCGCATCCCGCCGCTGTCAACGCCTGTCAGACATTCACGACAGACGGCAAGAGCGCACCAGTTCGTCGTACAACTGGAAACACCTAATCTAGAATATCGCTGTTACAAGAACTCCTTTGTCTGGCGCACTGCATCACTGTGGAACCCACTCCCAGGACATCTGTCCACCGTGTCAAGGAACATCTTCGCACACACACCGCTCGTCGACTGCCATAGATCCTCCCTTTTGTATGTACCACTACCATAAAAAAAGGGTCCTATATATGCAGAGTTAAATATTTTTGTAGCGACTGATATCAGAGTGTTACAGTGTACGCTGTACGTAGATCTTGACGTATGTGGCGTAGTATTACTATATAAGAGGTGCAAATTCTTAAAATTATCGTTCAATTCTGTGTGATTTATAGAGCTTTTATTTTATTCTTCATTACAAACGCAATTATCAATGAATTTTCACAGTAATGTGATGTATATTTGTTAGCAAATTGCCTGAGTTAATAAGTCGAGTTAGAAAGATCAAAACGGAAGTTTTCGTAGTTATATCCGAGTATAACAAACCAACGAGTAGCGACATAATGCGTCGGCACCTTTGATGTTCAAGGGACCGATTCCGGCAGAGCCGATGACAGGTAGACACCATAAACTGCTCAAACCATGAAGTGGCTCGAAAGGAAGCGACTCTGTGACTACACTATAAAATACTTGAAGTGGAAAATATGCTCAAGTTTCATATTTGAATCTGACTCAGTAAAATTTAAAGCTTTTCGATAATTAGTGGTTTTCCTACTTCCTGTCACCTTTGTCGATAATAATTTCTGAAAGCTTTCATCATAAAAATATATATTACTTATATTTCTTCTACGCTTTGTTGATTAAGGAAACTCAATATTTTCTTGGAATTTTATTTAAATAATTACTTTCCTTTAGTAAGGGTGCGTTGAGAGAAAAATAAACCCACGTATTTCATGATTTCATTTATCATGTTAAGAAGTTGCTGTGTCAATTTTTAACCTAAATAATAGCACTTTGAGCTTACACGCGCCTGGTTTGGAAGTTATTGAAGAGGTATAGCAGAGGTTTTTGATAGGTAGTAGAAAAAGATATATTTTACGACGTTTTCAGCGGTTTTCAAATAGACATTTCTTGTTATACTAGTTTCAGGAATTTCTTGTTATTATTAATAGTACTCCATTTCTTTAAATTACGATAAGTTATATTTACAAAAGTATTGGGTAAATTTTTTGAACCTTTGAAACGTGGAGGAAAATTAAAACAACCAAAAAGTTTTTATTAATTAACTGTTACCAGTACGCTGAAGAGTTGTAATTCAGGAGTACTTACTTACTCCAGTTGTCTTAAGGGATTTTAACCCTTACACCCACTCTTATGAAGACAATGTTGTTAAATTATTAATTTGAATAAAAGACAACAATTTTCACTAGTCTAACAATGTTTATTAATCAAAGGTTATTGAAAGTAAATTTGCGGCGTAGATTTCGGCAACTAAAAATGTTTAATAAACAAATTTTGACATACGGGTACAACCAAAAATAAAAAATTTCCATATAAAGGCCATATTAAGCCATCCCAGGGAGGGATGACTGGCTATGTCCTCTATAAGGCATGGCTCGAAAAAAAAACTATTACTGACTGATGGGCTAACATTAGTAGCCTCCCTTGTTTAAGAGTAAGATAGCACCACCTCTCCATTTCCGTCGACCTTGTTCGATCCTCCTCCGTCCCGGTACTCTATTTACACTATTAACAGATATACTCGGTAAAAATCCTAGCAGAAGCATTTAAAGGGATAAAATTTGAACTGTCTTCCCAAGCACATGAACTTCGGTTAACTTAACAGAATCTAGGACTCAATACTGACCACGTAATGCAAATGCTTTTAATTATTTATAGTTAAAGGTCGCTGTGCATTACATTTAATATTATATAATTATACATACATACACTAATAAGACAACGAATATAATAATGCTTATAATAAATTAGTGGTTGCTATCATATAAACAATACTAGATTTAAACTTTACGGTAATAATTTACCGTTACATACCACTATTAATAAACCATACAAAAATAAATATGGGAACAATATTACTCAAATCTATGAGCACAAATTATCAATACCATATCTAGATCAAATAACTTTAAAAAAATTGCTAATACCCCTTTGCTTAAAGAGAACACGCACAGCTCTAAACGCTGCTATTTACATACATAAGTTTTCATAACTCAGAGTAAATTTTTATGAAATGAAAAATGCAATAATTTTTATCAACTATACATGTAATAGGATTTTCAATTTCCGAATGCCTTTTTTATCAGAACTATTACATTTGAGATGTCTATTATTAAATTTTAAAGATTAAAACATTTTTAGTCTTATAAATAGTTTTAATACAAACAACTGGGGAAAATTTGAACAGGAATGAAGAAATTGTACTTTTTCAAATATATTCACCAGATAATTAAAAAAATTTTCGCCTGTACATATGTTCTCAAACTGCGAATTGAAAATACTTTCTGGTGGTGATGATAAACCACCAAAAGTACCTTTGGTAGCATCAAAAGCTTTAAAATGCGACAGAAGTTTGCCTACATCAATACTAGTAGATTCTCTGCTAAAAGCATAGCAAATGTCACATGAATGTACTTCCAGATACATTTTCATCAAATATCCACGGACATAATAGAAAGCATTCTTTGGTGGAATGGTTTCTTTATGGTAAGCAAATTGCTGCAGTTGATGTTTCCGACTCCTTATTAATAATTTCTACCCATGTCCACATTTTAAACTAATGAGAACATCATTTAAATTCTCCCTACAATTCATGTGATTAGTGGAAATAATTCTGCACAAATAATTTTCTAAAGGCACTTTGAAACTGTATTGATGTGGGATTTATGCAATTGCCTCCCTGCTGCGTTACAGGATTTTATAAACAATCTGGTTTTAAGATATTTATATTTTATATACAGTTTCAAAGTGCTTGCCATAAACTGAGAAGACTTCTTATTGTAATAGACCAACATTTACTAATCTTGACTATTTTTGTTTATTGCCTTTAAATTTGACAAAAAATCCAAAGCTTCATTTAAAAATTCAAACTGTGAATCAGATCTGTCAAATACATTCTTAAATTTATAAGAATTATTTAATGATAAGAGATCAAAAAGATTATTAATTTTTTCTACAATTTCAATTGTTGCAAAAGCCTCATTTGGAAGTGCACCCAAACTGGCAATTGAGTGGCTCAAAAGTTGAGAGGCATAACTCACTCTCATTTTTTGAAAACTTATGGGATTAAGGTCAGAATTAGTGAGTTTGGATGCACACCTGTAGAACTGCTTTTTATCACATTATTTAATAAATGACCAAGGCGTTTTTCTACCTTGAAAGTAAAAGGTGTGCTGCCTTAAGTTAGTGCGGGTGGCCTTAATTAAATGACATGGGTCAAAAATATAGAACATATTCTCACCTCCTACCTAAAACTCTGCATTTTCAGGTGTAATTCCTAAACATTTAGTCATATCAATAAAATTTGAGCCCATGTCACCTAATGTGCCTTAAATATATATCCTTTAAATTTAAAATACAATCTTCTAAAATAGTATGAAGTTTATCACCATTTGGTTGAGTGTCTACAATCGATACAAAGGATGCAGTATTTATCCTTATCAGTCAGTCTTCATTTTGATTTCAAGGGCCTTATATACTGATTTATTGTATTGCAGCTTTTCAGCATATAAAGTTGGTAAAAGGTGAGGAGGTAGAACACGATTATCTATTCTTAAGTTCATTGGTTAAATATCATCCAAATTCACCCATTTTGTTTTTTTTTTTTTTGAAATACTAGGACCTGAAAGTGATAATGAGAATGAAGGTATTGTTGATATAGTATTAACACCAAGTATAAGGCTATTTAATTGCAGTCAAACAATATCATGTTAGACCCAATAAAATGTCTGACAAATTTCAATTAGTACAACTCAGATAAAAACTGGAACTATTTATGTGACCAGTAGGTACCTTCTGTTGGGTACATGACTCATAAAACCAGGTAGGGTTTCTAGTATATATTGTTTATTGAATTAATGTGATTATAGGATGAGGTGAAATATCTGAATTTTCACTACCTATCAGGGTAATTACTGTTTCGTAACTCACTTGTAACTAATAAATCCAACCAATAAAATTTTTCTAATCATGGAATTCAAAATCCTGTTGCTAAATTCAGCCATAATGATTAGACAAACAAAATAGCTGTAGCAGTTTGTGCCATTAGAAGCAATACTAATACTGTAACTTTTTTTATAATCAATGAATAATTGCTATAAAGATTTACCTGGAAAGTTCTTGATTTGCTTTGGTGGTTCCTGAGATGAATCTTGACTTGTCTTAAATGCCCGTAGTAGATATTGAACAAATATTGTAGGAATTGCATCAGGTACCAAGTGCTTTCTTTCCTGCAGAGGTTATCTTAGAAAAATACATTCCCTCAAAGTGAGCTTCGCATAGTCTATTTGCCATCATCTGTTTAACTGGTTTACGCAATATATCACTTCTGATAGAAGCTTCTGCCCAGACTTTGGCACTGAAGAAACAATCTCATTAGATTTATGATAACTGTAATTTATAAAACTGAAAAAAAATATTTTTAATACTAACTTGGTCTTTCTGCAGTTTTGGATTAAAATACAGGGGGGCAGAGATTTTAAGCCTGTCATTATACTCAGAAAATTAAGCATTTATAACACATCGAGGCACATATTGCAGTTTTGTAATGCCAGCTAAATTCTGCAGGTGGCGTGTTTTACAATTTTAAAACAAAATGTAAGTTGATTTAAATTAGACATCTACACATTTGGCAAAACTAGGGTACCTAGAGCAGAGCCCCAAAATATCAAGTGTGAAGTAATTATGTTATAAGCTTATCGATATAAACTCGTCTATGAATATCAAATTACCTATTCTTCTCTGATACATCACTTATAAAATCCTTGAAAGAATGCAATACTTTTATCTGTGAGTGAAGGCATACTGGAATACATTTTTATTTCCAGCACCCAATATATTTTTTAGCTGAAATATATTATATTTCATATCGAATTCCAATGATTATACACTTATTCAGTTTTAAAATTTGGAAATTACGACACAATTCAAAACTAAAACTCACTTATCGGAATTTGGAAACATTGTAACTGACGGGCTACAACAAAGGTGAGTTTGACGGATGATCACACTTTTTCGCGCTTGCGCAAAAAAATTTGGTCCCCCAGCTGTCGCTACATTAGATAAAATAAAATAATAAAGATACATTTATTTACTTTTTGTATGTACCACAAATTAAATCGCATTCTAACACACACTGTGGTACAAGAGCATGTTTGCCAGATTTCCTTATTAATCAGTGAATTTATTTTTCAAGTAGGTATATTTTGTTTGTAAATAGCACTTACTATTTTAAATTTATTGAACCATGTTACATTTGTTATTCTATAAATACCTAATTTAAATCTACGTTAGTTACCAAAAAAAAAACATACGTAATTACCTACTTTAGAATTTTAAATATTGTCATCAAGCACGCGAAGCATTTCTATAAATAAAAGTGGCAATGTCGCGTGGCTGCCTCCTCTACTTCGGCTACGTCTCGTCTACTTTCGGCCGATTCCGGCCGAATAACAACATATCGTATTAGTCGTAGTAAAACGGCATGATTTAAATATATAATATATTACTATCGTGTGGTATTCTTTAGTGCTTTGTAAGACTTTTTGAGGCAAATTAGTGTTTAATACTTTAGCATGGTTCATCATTGTAGATTTTGCAAGAAAACAAGTCGGAATTTTCCAAACCTTTTGTGTCATCGGTGAGTATTAAATGTAATTTCATTGTCGTCCCTCGAGGACCATACAAAGCAATAAAATAATTCATGTGTTTCTAGTTCAAGTACAAGTAGATGACAATTAGCTTCTAATAATACTTTACAAGTTTATTATATCTGTTATTCAAAAATGAAACTAATCTAGCATAATTGATATTTTCGTCTACACGAGTCCTACCGCCTGACAAGTCCTACCGCCTGACGAGTCCAGTTCATTCGCTTGTGCGCGAGTTATAAACACACGTCTGAAAACTGAATGGTATATTTGCTTATAAATACTTTTAAAACCTTGCCATCTACTTTTACTGGACTGATTTGAGGACCAATATATATGAAGATGTCCCGTTAAATTGCCATGGAACCGAATTAATAAAATTAGTGTTAATAAATTATTTTAAAATCAGGATACATTATGAAAGTTAAAAAGCTTGAATCTTCTCAGAAACCAAGACTTAGAAGTTTGCTTACAAAAGCTGTCTTATTTAGAAATTAATACACTTTTGTATTAGTTATTCAACTAGATTGTTTAAATAAGCGTTGTATACTTAAAATGAAATATGAGGACTTAAAAACTTGTCAAAAATGTTTCAAAATAATTTTGCCTAGTATTTTCTTAATCTCTATCTTTGCTCTGTTTTGATCTCTTGAGTTTTTTTTATTGCTGTGATTACTGTTTTGATATTTCAATAGCGAAATCAGTAGTCCTAATCCATTTAATTATTGGAACATTTTTAACGCCATTAGAATGCTAAAAACATTTTACATCTATTGCGATAAAAGTATGTTACTATATACTATCCTAAATGAACGGTTTGATTTAGTATTATGGTGTATTGCAATATCTTTAATTTTTAATTAATAAAAATTCACAGTCCTTCGCAAAGATGCAACCGGGGGAACATTGAAAATGATAAATAAAAAAGCAAAAATGTGTTTGTGTTATAATTCAAATAGTTTTTAAAAGCAGAGTTTAAAAAAGTAAATATTTTGTATATTTACGAGTGTTTATAATATTTTTAATTAAAGAAATGCATTTTTAAGATTAGTATTAAAGATTATTTAATATATTTTAGCCATTTGATCCGGTGCCGGTACGCCATAAGCAATTTTAACGTTTTTGGTTACTTTTGGCTAATCGGCAAAATTCGGTTAATTTGGATTAGTTTTAATTTGCTTTAACATTTTTAATGTGTTCTGATAGGTTTTAGCCTGTTTTGCTTCTTTTAGTTAGTTTTGGTTATAGTCATTCAATCAACTTTCGGTTACTTTGAGTTAGTTCCAACTTATTTTAATCATTTGAACCGGTTCCGATACCTTAATTATGA
Organism: Pissodes strobi; assembly: GCA_016904865.1. Lineage (NCBI taxonomy): Eukaryota > Metazoa > Arthropoda > Insecta > Coleoptera > Curculionidae > Pissodes > Pissodes strobi. Next base: position 521,299 of record MU181952.1, read on the forward strand.
CCAATTTGAATGTTTTTGGTTAGTCGGCAAAATTCAGTTTATGTGGGTTAGTTTTAACTTACTTCCATATATTTAATTTGTTCCTCTACGTTTTAGCCCGTTTTGGGTTTATGTTACTTTTGGTTAGTCATTCAAACAACTTTCGGTTACTTTCAGTTAGTTCCAATTTATTTTAGTCATTTAAACTGGTTTCCATACGTTCCATACTCCATACGTCAATTATGTGGCTGCGCGTGCCAGAGTGTTGTTGTTCGAAATTGTCGATACCTTTTTTCATACCAGTGTTGATACCCAACCAGTCTGAACAAAAAAAATTGGAGGTATGGTGATGGAACTTTATAGACTTTTAATCTTTTATAATTTAATATCCCTCAAAAAAATTAATAAAGACTTTTCAATACATTTAAATAGCATTCCTACCTACTCAAGACAATCAAATTTAAATTATGTGCTAAAAAATTAGTTTCCAAACTTGAAAATTTCCGGTCTCAAATTTCCCAATATTTCAATATCCAGATTTAATTTAAGAATCGAACTCTATAAACGACCCACAAATTCCCATTTTTAGATTTGCGTAATCAATTTAGATTTGAATTTTGGTGAAAGAAAATAATTACGAAAAATTAAAATGCTAGGCCTATGTTTGTTTACCCACTAGCCACTTTCTCTACCACAGTTTCATTGAGAAATACGCACGTCACACTCTGTGGTATACGATGCAGTTTTCTAGAAAATTATGAATGACAGACTTTGTCTTTTTAAGTAAGTAGTCTTAGGTCGCTACTCGTTGGTTTGTTATACTCTGGTTATATTAAGAGCATCATGAGATCATCTGCCATGATCGATAATTATCATAAACGAATATGGAACGCATCAGTTAGTGCTTGACGTAGGCGTAGACAGACACACACTTGCGCAGATCCGTATCCATATACGTAAACCATTTCTAATAATTGTGCATGCCCAGTTGTCAATTTACCTTAAGAGTAAAAGTTTACGTATAGGATCGCTTCCAATATCTATTAAGCCATTTATTCCCATTGTTGCGTTAAAGCAACATCGGTATTATTTTAATAAAGTTTCAGTTTAACTATATTTGTTTTTTTTTGGAATAGGACGATATCAATTGAAGTTTTTGAAAACACGTGTTAAACCCTGCCAATTTTTCTGAATAAAGATTGACACTACAAAATATCAATTTATAAAACCATGATTTAATATTTTTGAACAATTTATGCTGTTTTCAATAAAATATTGTACATATAAATATATTATGAAAATAAAAGTAAACAATATTTCTATGTTTTATAATTGATATTAACGTAACGTTGCGATAACGCAACATTGCATTGGGACAAATGATATGATTGAATAAGAATATGTATTATTTGTATTGTCATTTTTGTGGGGATATTGATTCTGAATGGATATCACACACTCCCACAAGTAAAATTATACTGGTCACCTGATGAGGAGAAAGTGAAAAATGCAATGTTTTGAAATAGATTCCTTGAAATCCATCTTGCGGATAACGATTTGTTAGACAAGAAAGATAAATTTGCGAAAGTTCATCCATTGATAAATCAACTAAGCAGCAATTTTCTGAAATTTAATGTATTCAAGCATCATTTATAACTAGATAAACAAATGATTCCATACTTTGAGCATCATTCTGCTAAAATGTTCCTAAAAGGAATTCAAATGTGTCTTGCATTATACGATGGATATTTATTCAAGTTCAAACGTTATGCTGGAAAATCCGCTAAACAGGCAAACAAAGAATTTGTTCTAGGTGAAAAAGTGATTGTTACTCTTTTGAAACTTTTGGAGAATAAGTCTACACACAAAATGTATTTTGATACATTGTTTACTAGTTATAAGTTATTAGATCATTTGAAGTGCGAATGATATTTTGCTACTGGCACAGTACGCGAAAAGAGGATGCTGAGGTGTCTCCTGGAAGCTAGTAAGTTCATAGAAAAAAGCCCCGAAGCTCGAAGGAATGACGTTTTGACCATACAAATAAAATAAGTATTGTACATTGGAATGATAATTCTGCGGTTACGTGGCAACAAATTGTGAAACAGTACAACTTATGGTATTTGTCAAGCGATACAATCGAAAAAAAAACTCCATACAACAACCACATATGATTGCCCAGTACAACAAATACATGGGCGGTGAGAACTTGCACGACAATGCAGTGGATAATTACCGAATAAACATTTGTGGTAAAAACTGGTGGTTCATCAATTCGATAGACTCTTCTGTTGAAAATTCCTGGAAGCTGTATAGACTTGTATATAAAGACAATGCTATTTGGCAGCTGGATTTCAAGTCTGAGCTATGGCGTCTTATAACTACTAATAAATATAGAAGCCAATCACAGCGCGGCCGCGGTTTCAGTGGGTTCTTACCCGCCCGCGCCTGCTTCACATTTGGACAACGTCTGACACGTTATAATTGATAGGAATGATGAAAACTGGAGGAGGTGCTGCAGGCTATGCAAGAGTACCACAATTTCTCTTTGTAATGAATGTAGTATACCATTGCATTCTCATTGTTTTAAAGAGTATCACGAATAATATTTTATTTTTAATATATGACCCCAATGTTACAAAGAACAGAATCAGAATTCGTGTTTTTTTTTGTACCATGATACGAATAATTAAAACGCTATGCAAACGAGTATCTTTATCATGTATTAACAATTCATCTCTTGATGCAGTTATAGAGAACTGTAAGATCCAATAGCATGATCGCCTGAGCAAGACACCCTCTCTCTCTTAACGATTCCGTATGTAATGGAACGTTCAAAAATAATGAACGATTAACTACTACAAAATCAAAACCATATTTTAATCTGGGTTAACACTAAGAAGCGTTGTAACAAAAACAAAACCTGATTCATCTAAACAAGAAACTGTGAATACCATATGAATGTGGGGAGTCGCCTAGTAGGAAAACAAAAGGTCCTTTAAATGTAAGAATAGAAGAATACAAAAAATACATATAGAGGCGCGGAACAGCAAGATGAAGGAGCGCTGACCATGTTTGTTCCAAACAACATTATATTAGATGGTCAGAGGCGTCGGTGGTTCACAAGAAACTTTATTGGAGAATGCATAAGTTTAGAGAATATCTTTAGTAATCCAAGCCTAGAAATACCCACTGCTTAGCAACTGTTAATAAAGCGCACCAATGCCGGCCCCACGTTTGACTGCACTCAACTCGATAACGAGCCTTGCCACAACCACATCCAAGTCCCATCTGCGCAGTGGCAAGTGGATTATATTGAAAAACGTATAATTCACTAGTAACAAATGAATAGTTTTGCTTTGGCTCACAAAAACAAGTTAATTAATAAGTAATATTCAAGGTGGAAAGTTTATATACAGTGTGTCCAAAAAAGTATGCAACATATGGGGAACGTTTTTATTAGTGGTTTCTCAGAAAATTTTATTTTTGATAAAAGTTGGTGCTTGCCCTAAAACAGTAAATGTGTATTTCAAATTTTCCGTACTTCTTTTAGTGCGGGCACAAATGTCATTATTCCGAAATCGCGTCAAGAGTAAAGTACCTTAATTTATAAATATACAGCAAAATCTTATAAGGAAAAGTTGTTCCAAATTAAAAAAGTAATCTAGATATGAAATTTGAGTTAAGTGCATCAACTTTCAATTGTCCTTTTTTTTCTCGATTTTTTCTTAAACGTTACGCCACTGGAGAATGTTTTATTCTTTTGTTATTAGTATACTTGCCGAGTTACTTCAAAATTTATTTAAGATAGAAATTAGTTACATAGTTGCATAATGTTGCAGTTTTTCCAGAGATAATAGCCAGTTTAGGTATTAGTGTGTTGCAAACACATTTAAACACTTTTGATTCAAAATTTTTTCCACTCAAAATCATGAATAGACCCAACTCTTTTCATTTCATGTAAAACAACTAATAATTTATTTATCTTTTGCACCCGATGAGTAAAATATGCCCAAGTATCCTAAAAAGCCATTTAAAATATTTGGTCTTGAAGAGTAGGCCAAGCATTTGGTATGAAAACAAATAAATAGCAATAATTTTACTCCGCTCTCACATATGAAATTAATTATTATTGAGTCAGTCATTCCAATTGTATTTTGTAATTATTGTGGACAATTATTTTGGACCAAAATTGTTTAAATGTGTTTGCAACACACTGATACCTAAACTGGCTTGTATCTCTGTAAAAACTGAAACATTATGCAACTATGTAACTAATGTCTACTTTAAATAAATTTTGAAGTTGCTTGGCAAGTACACTAATAACAAAAGAACAAAGCATTCACCGATGGCGTAACGTTTGAGAAAAAAATTGAGAAAAAAAGGGAAATTAAAAATTGATGTACTTAACTCAAATTTCATATTTAGATTACTTTTTTAATTTGGAAAAACTTTTCCTTATAAGATTTTGCTGTATCTTTATAAATTAAGGTACTTTACTCTTGACGCGATTTCGGAAAAATGACATTTGCGTTCGCACTAAAAGCAGTACGTAAAATTTGAAATACTCGTTTACTGTTTTAGGGCAAGCACCAACTTTTATGAAGAATAAAATTTTCTGAGAATCCAATAATAAAGAAGTTTCTCATATGTTGCATACTTTTTTGGACACACTGTAGAGTAGAAACAAGGCTTAAAAATGCGCTTCGATGTATGTTTCCTTAAAATTAAAAATAGTATCTACCTACTGAAGTATAATATTATAAAAACTAAAGATTAATGCATACCTTTTATTATTTCATTGTGTTTAATTTTCTTTTTTCGTTTTTAGATAAATTTTTTCATCAGCAAATTGGTTATTTTTTTATTAAGAAAAATATTTGAAAAAAAGCGTTTTATACTCCCTATCACAAACACATAATGATAAGAATCGCTGAAGAATTCATCACGTCCTATGCTTTTTAAAGTTAAATCAGTTAATATAGCATTCCGGTTAACTATCTTAAGAAAGTCATATTCAGTGGAAACGTCATTAATATTTTTTTCTAAAATAGCAGATATGAAAGAGCACCCCTTAATTAATATCCGTTGGGATACTTAAGCCACCACGTTGCAGGTAGTCCAAATACTTATTTTGGATGAAATGTCCCTTACTTTCAGCCAATAACACAAGTGATTTTTTTGAAATTTTATGAGTGGTATATTTATAGATATATATCTCAGCTGACTCATCAATCTCATACTCACTTATATATATTATGTGGATATTAAAATTAAAAATTTGTCACAATCGGTGTTTGGAGGCACCAGTCCAGTCCAAGTCACAATTATCACTCTCCTTTTGTATTCCTGGAAGCAAAAATTTACTTCCGGCGACATTTCTAAAGATATGTTTTAGACGAATCTTTTTGTCAGCATTAATAATGTCGTCGAAACTAACATTATAATTATTGTATCCACCTGAAAGTCTATATTTTCCTATATTTTCCGAAACGTTTTTCCAATTTCTCTGTTGTGAATTTATGTATGATATGGAGAATTTTTGGAAAGAATAATTTCAATGAAAACTGAGTCACTGTGTGGAAGTGCAGCATGAGTGTCTTTTGTGAATTGACTATTATTATTTTTAAGTTTTTGCCATGCATGCATCTAGCCATAAAATAAGTTTCTTTAAAAATTGAAAAACTACTTTATCTATTCCTGTAATGGGCTTACACCACTCACTTCTATTAATATTTGCCTTTAACAAACTAGTGCTATTTACTATGTCTCGCAGTGCCTTATAATGTGTAGAAAATCTGTTGTGTTTTTAAAACCAAATTCTATTAAAGAGGAAATAGTGGAATGATGGCATATATTGTCCGGGAAATACACTTTTCACGCTCAGAGTTATTTGGGAAAACTGTTTTATAACTAGTTTTAAAAGATTTTTTAACTAACATACTCTTTTCATTGCCCTACACAAATTTAATTTCGGCAAATTTTGCATATTGTTAGTATTACTAAAATTGTCACGATCAGAAAACACAAATGTTTGGCTCAGGTTCTTTAGATTTACTTGGTGATACATTTAGGGTTGACGAGAAATATTGTAAGTATCTTTTGGTGGGTAAATTCAAGTAATCACGCATTAGATCATAAGCAGAAGGAGAAAGATTATATAGCATAAAATACATTACTGTTGTTGATGGTGAGTAACGTTTCTGCTTCATAGCGAGAAGATTTACCTGACCAATCAAAAAGAATATTCTATTCAGAAAACACAAATAATTGGCTCAGGTTCTTTAGATTTACTTGGTGATACATTTAGGGTTGAACGAGAAATATTGTAAGTATCTTTTGGTGGGTAAATTCAAGTAATCTCGCATTAGATCATAAGCAGAATGAGAAAGATTATACAGCATAAAATACATTACTGTTGTTGATGGTGAGTAACGTTTCTGCTTCATAGCGAGAAGATTTACCTGACCAATCAAATAGAATATTCTATTATACAAATTATTATCTTCTGCATTTAAATTATTGGATTGGCTATCATCCTCTGAATAATTCTCGAAATTAAGTCAGCTTAAGGCTTTGTTTACATAATCCATGTTTGCCTTTCGAAAATCACATACCATGGGTGTTATTGACTCGTTACTTTCGCAATGTATGAATTTGTACCGAGACAATATGTTTTCAAGCTGAGACCACCTGATTAATTTCATTTCAAAAGGTAAAATCCAGTTTAAATCATTGTAAGCCAATTCGATACCTTTCGAAAAAACCTTTACATTCATATGACTATCCACTGAAACCTGTTTGAGAATATTTATACACCCATTGATCAAATCTAGGCTATAAAAATATATTTCTGAGCCACTTACAATTTTAACTAACCCAAAATTCAGAAATATTGATTATATATGAATAATTTAATAAATCTTCAAAACTTTTAATCAACTCTGATTGTCTGAAAGCTTGAGTAAGTTGAAAGTTACGCCCTTGATACTGCTTGTTTCGCTCCGCTGAACTTTTTCTAGCAATGGGAACAGTTTGCACCAAACAGCTATTAAATTTTATCTCATTTTAGTTGGATTTTTTGTACAAGAAAAATATCATCACGAATAATATCATCTGGGACAAAATGTTTAGCACAAACTACAGAATATTTAGTGGGCTACCAATCTGGAATGGCTTTTAGCCACTGTATTTTCAGGTTTTCATCTTACCCTAGGATAGTTTGAATTGCAGCCAGGAATAGAGCATGGACTTGGCATGTTGATAAATAAATAAACAAGATATTAAAATAGGGTGCCGACTTACCACATTTGCAAACATATGCAACTACATATATTTTTCACACATTTTAAATCTAATTCACTTACTTATACCTACAAATCGGTTATAAGCCAAAATAGACAACGCTATGAATAAATGAACTGGACATAGAATGTTCAAATTAGTTCACCAGCAAGAGCTGCAAAAAAACGAAAAACAACAAAAATATTATTTGCTGCCATTACTGCCATTAGAGTAACATAATCGACCGCGGCCGGCCGCCCGACTTCACATCATTTAGTACTTTTTACTGATATTACGGAGAATTTGCACCAAAAATAGTAACTAGCACTTTGTAGAGGTTCTTGGCAACCACTTCACACAAGGTTTTTGTAAAATACCAACGAGAAATGCAATTTAATTAGGAGAACCGAAAATTAACAGCCTATTCCTTTAAGCTGACATTCTAGAAGTGGCAAATGTCACGTGATTAACTTATCTTCATTCAGCGTTGCCATTGGTTATACTTCACGGCTGAAACTTGGAGGCGGCTGTGGTCTTTCTCTAGTACATAACCTCAATAGCCTTTGGTTTTAGATTAGTTTATACTCGAAAATGGACTGAAAGAGGACTGTTCGAAACGATGTGTAATTAAGTTAAATAAAAGCAATATAAGTTCTAAATTCTACTTTTAATAGCATTATTCGTAAAGCCTGGAGCACTAGCTACGTATATTTCGGAAAAATCGATGATTAATAAGGTCTATAAATATTTCGAATAAATTAACTAGACTAAAATTATTCATATCAATTTTGACAGTTTTCCTCTAACCTGATGTAAAAGCTTATTGCTACCGGTATGCGTTTGTTATTAGTTTCGATAATCAAAAAAAAATGCAGTAATAAAAATAAACTCAAATTACGAAGCACTATATGTTGATTTTCTAAAGGTGATTATGGAGGTGATTATTTTTCCTAATTTTATTTGCTCAACTTCTATATGCTATTTGAAGCAATTCAAAAATTAATATACGTTTCAATTTAGTTATTGCATAAACATAAACTATGCAAACTGCAGCGAAGCTGGAGCTAACAATACCAAGCAATAGCAAACAAAATTTATTGCAGGATTTTCTTTATTGACGATATTGAGTTTTCGGGAATATAAACTAATAATATATTTCTCTATAATGCTTTTAATCATAAATGGTTGGAAAATGCAACAGATATGCATTCTGTAATATAGAAAGAGGGGGTAATTGCAGTAAAACGGAATACGAATGAAATTGCATGTCACTTATTAATGAAAAAAGTAGGCATGGCAGAATACGATCCAATATAGTAATGATCTAATAATTTATTATAAAATAATAATTAAAAAAAAAACGTTGTCAAAAAGTTCAATTTAATTTATCTCGATATTCTAAAAACAGTTTACAACTAAATACTTATTAAAGTTTTCAATAAGCAGGTGTTTAAAAATCAAAAAACTTAATTCAGCATGTAGAAGTAGTAACATAATTTATTTGGTAACTGACAGAGTTTCGTATTCTTAGTATATCAAAATTTACATGAGCTATATACAGATTAGTGTCTATAAGGGGCACTGCACCACATGGTGCATCCCTGCCCACTCACCCAGATAATACTGTGCAGATAACTCTTAACTTATGAATAGAGAAGCGGTATTGCAATTATATGATTTGTCTTGCATGCACTAGCCCTTCAAGATTTTTGCCATCAGTAGTATCCAAAAGATTGCAATAGAACTGGCGTCTTGTTTTAAGGAAAGGATGAGGGGATCGTTATCATAGGAAAACGAAATTGTGAAAAACACAGTTCACGTTTCTTTTGCTCATTACATTGCAAACCCACAACACATAGGAGGAGACAGGTAAAGATAATGCGTTATTCGACCTCGAGTACCGGCTTAATAAAATATGTTTAACTGGTCAACTCAGATATTTTTGTAACTCTTTGAAAAAGAAGCGCATCGTTCCCTGCATTATACGAGTTTTGTCCGTGTTGCAGGATCTAAGCATTGAACAAATCTCGTCCAATGCAGAGAATAGTTCACTTATGTCCTCCAAGGAATTAATTTCGGTAAGCATAATAAATGATTATATTATCCTTACATATAATAAAGTAATAGAGGTCGAAATTCTAAAAATCTATACTCAATCCGACTCAGTGGACTATTGATGACCTGCAGATAAAAAATTAATAGTTAAAAAAAAATGTTTGTTCGGGCATCACTGAAAAATCAATTAACGCATTTTGATGCAGTTTTCACTATTTGAAGACTTACTATGGTAGTCAGGACATAGGCTATAAGGTATCCCCTAATGGGTTAAAAGAGGGGTTTACATTTTAAGGGGGGCGTCTTTGTCTAGAAAATAATAAGCAATAGAGGCCTGAGAATTCGTATGTACATTCTACTAATAAAGGGTCGCGCAAACCAGAGCGGTGGCGGGCGCGGTGGCGGTCGCGGTGGCGGTCGCGGTGGCGGTCGCGGTGGCGGTGGCGGTAAAATACTGTACGTGTATTGGCCAGATCGCTTCTGTTTGCGGTCTTTAATTAACTTACATGCACAGTTTTTACCGCCACCGCCACCGCGACCGCCACCGCGCCCGCCACCGCTCTGGTTTGCGCGACGCTTTAAACAGCTAAATACGTGTTTCAGAGTTTTCTAAAATTTTAATTGAGGGCGAAGAAATAGGGGTTAAGATTTGTTCCGTGTACAGACGTGGTTGTAAATTCATCACCCCCATGGTGATGAATTTTCAAACAAGTCTATACATGTCACAAATTTTAAGAAATCTATACTCGGTAGACTATTGATGATCTACAGATAAAAAATGTGAGCCACATATACCTCGGGATCCCGTAGGGCGATGATAGATGGCGAGGTATATAGTACGAAGAGCGGAGTCCCATTGACCCCGCCGTGTTAGTAGATTCCAACCAAGCCGGGTTCGCTATTGTATATAAGGATTTTTTTTATAAATATTGTCACGATTTGTATTTTTTATCGGTGACGACACGCCTTACTTAGCGTGTAGGAGAGTAACTCAGATTTAGGAACGCACTACGTCAAGTTGAGAAGAGATAATAAAGGAGACACATCGATAAAAACAATAACAAGTTTATTTACAAACAAACTTAACAACGGTTAGATTGTATACTAATAAAGGCGTGTTTAAGATTATAGATGAACTAAGAGTTTACACTATACCCAATTAATATGAAATGCATGTCTTCTCGAGGGAGGCTTAGTTCAAAGTTTGTCTAGCAAGCGACGTCACTATTTTATTAATAAAGTTTATGTGAGCGGGTTGTCTTTTATTTAGGTATTTGTTCTGATATTTATAAGGTAAGTCTTTTTAGGTTATCACAAATTGCTAAGGCACTTTCACTACTTTTTGAAACTCCCCAAAAACTAGCCCTTCACTAGAAGTTCTGATACTTCATAAATTCGACTCTCTCTATACTTTTTAGTAGCCCCCGAATGCCGTATACCTATGCATACGTTCACCCAGGTTAGGTAAGGACCTGAAAACCTTATACCTGTGTATAAGTGTTCTCAGTTATGGGGGTTGTGGGATAGAACAACTAGAAGTGGACGTACCTGTGTACTGCCCAGCGACTAATTGAGCGGTTTGAGAGACCCGAAAGTCTGATTAAGTCGGCGTTTGCCTGTGTATTTATATGTTACAAAATGCTGATGGCTGCATCATTAAGGATTAAAGTCGCTCCCGTCGACCGCTCAAATTGTTTATAATTAACAGTGAATGTTTATATAACATTTTTCAAGTTCAAGTTCAAACTTGCGACAGGGTGATATTTAATTAATGATTTTAATTAGTTCACACATTCCCCCTCCCTGATAACGTTGGTCCCCAACGTTTTAACCTGACTTATTGTCTTTAAAAGAGAGGAAACCGACCTCAATTCGAGAAGACATACTGTATTGCACCGAATTTTATTATAATTTATTATATATTTCGTCAGTGGACTTGTTCTGGCTTAGATCCACCCATTTCCATTTCATGTAGTAAGTTCTTGTATGGTCTGCCTCGCTCTGTGTGCTAGTTATAGGTACATGTAACAAAAGAAAAATAGTTTTACAAGTTGTACTAATAATGTTATAATCTTATCCTATGTTTTCTTATTTGTGACGTTTTTTGTTGTCTTATTAACAAAATCATAATTTCATAAACCCGGCTGTTTACTAGAGATGTATTATTTCAAAATGTATTTGCTTTTATGGCCAATAACGTTTTACGTCTTAATATTCATTGTGTTAATAAAGCAACTACGTGACAAACGTATTATTTAAATACGGTTCTGTTTTTTACCTTATTACTAATTATATATGATAAAAACTCTCTCGATTTGATTTCTTTAAGCTTATTTATCTATTATACCTTATCTAGTGCAAACCTATCCGTTTTGAGAACATCTTTTTATACTGGCTTATAATGCCATTTATTTTTAAAACTAGATTTTTATGTCTATGAACAATAAATTGCCTCTTATATGATATCTCCTCTGTTAAGATGCGTCCATCCAAACAGAAGTGATCTTAATTCATTGTCTTTATATCGGTTAGTTTTTTGGGATATAGTTGGTTAATGGGGCTTATCTATAAAGATAATGAATTTTATCCTTGGCATTAAAAATCAACTTATTGCGACCCTGTCTTAAAATAAATTACCTATCCTATATTAGCAATATTACGGTATGTTAAACTTATTTCTTTTTAGAATAAATTGCAAATGCCGGTCCTGTCTATATTCTATTTAGCCATTGTTCTTTACTTCTTATTTTTAAATCCATTATTTACAAATTTATCAAAACTATAGATAAACTTTTATTTATTCCTTATAACAGTGAGTTACAGAAGCGAAACTAGGCGTGGAACAGTGTCACAAATACAACAGAAAACTTACATATAAAGTAGAAATATAGGTACATTGTACATACATTTAACAAATACTATTGTATACAATCCTATAGAATAACAAACATAAAGTAATGACAATCAAATGTATATGTGATTTGGCATAGACAAATAAAATTGTAATAACCAAAAAACTAAAAATTGATAAAAATATATGTACATAATATATAATAGGCATTTTATTTAAGATCACTTTTATTACAGGAAATAAATTCTTCTATAGAGTAGAAAGCATTCTTACTCAGAAAATTCCTCAGTACATGTTTCAGCTTAATTCTAGGATATCCTCGAACACTTACAGGAATGCAGTTAAAGATCTTTCTTATAGAGAACTCAACATTTTTTTGGAGGTATGCAAAATTGTACTTATCAGGAACCAGATTGTTTTTATTTCTAGTAGGATAATTATGGGTTAGGTGAGAGTCCACAAACAGATCGCTATTATCAATAACAAACAGTACACAATCCAGAATATACAAACAGATAACAGTTAAAATATTATTGTCGATAAAAATTCCTTTACATGATTCTTGTTGTTTCATGCCAAAAATCAAACGCAAACACCGCTTCTGCAGTACAAATATTCTACGCATTTCAGATGAATTGCCCCAAAATATCAGTCCATACTTAATACGTGAGTGAATAAATGCATGATAGGCTGTCAGAGCAGACCCAATACCAACCAGGTTCGCTATAATCCTGAGAGCATAACAATAACGCGCAACCCTGGTTGCGACACCATCAATGTGCACCCCCCAATCCAATCTTTGATCAATGTCAACTCCCAGAAAAGAAACACTCTCAACAGATGTTACTAGTACATTATTGTATAAAAAACTAAAGCTGTTTAGTACTCTGTTTCCAAAGAGAAGACACTGAGTTTTTGACACATTTAGTAACAGGTTGTTGGCTGAGAAGTACCCACCAAGAATGTCACAAACAGAATTTACCCTCCCAGAGCCTATTTATTTTTAAGTTTTCTTATGGTCCTAATTACCTCTTCAGGGTCGGTTGGTAGCAGGTAGATAGAAGACGCCAGTCTAGTTGCCCCACCCTGATAATTAGAGCTTTGAGTTTGCGAGGGTACACTAGGACATGAATTTACAAAATAATTGTTTAGGGTGTTCACAATTGTAAGAGGATCGTCATATTTGTTTAAGAAGTTCTCGACAATTGTAGTATCTTTACTAGATCTATCCGTGATATCTTTCACCACCTTCCATGTCGCTTTTACCTTGTTCTCAGCCCCCTCAATAAAGTTTGTGTTGGCCATCTGCTTAGCTTTAATTATTACCTTCTTCAAAATACTACAATATTTACTAAAGAAAAGGCCAGACACTTGCCCCTTGGTTTTCTTATAGTATAAGACACGTTTATGACAGCATGATATTTTTATACCATTTGTTATCCAAGACTTCGACCCCTTCATGCAATTTAATTTTTTTACAGCAAATATTCTTTCCATGAGTTCCAAAAAAATATCTAAAAAAGTATTATAGGCTAAGTTACCTGTTGTGCACCTATACACTGGCGACCAATCGACTCTCAGAAGTTCTTGTTCAAAATGATGCTCTTTACTTTTTGTGAAAAGCCTCCTAAATACATGTTTGGGCTTTGTTTTATTGAATTCAATATTGTGTATGTTTATGACTTGAGCTTTATGATCTGAAAGAGCAGTATTTAGAACATAGCTCCTAAACCCACTGTCCGAGTTAAAAATATATTATCTATTAGTGTTGCTGAGGAGGTAGTTACCCTAGTGGCCTCAAAAATACACTGATGGAAATTAAAAACATGAATTACATCCAGAAATTGTTTAGCTTGCTCACTTTTATCAAACAAATCTATGTTGAAGTCGCCTCCAATAACAATCTTATAGGCAACAAAAGAGTCAACAAGGATATTAAGCACTGCTTCCATTTTTTCCACAAAGTCCTGAAAAGAGCCCACGCCTCTCCGATAAACACACAGGACAGCCAGTTTTATCTTACGATCCACTGCACAAGCAAACTCGACAACACCTTCAACACTCTTCTGGCGTATTCCGTCCACATCAGTGAGGTCCATGTTGGTATCTGCATAGATACAAGCTCCTCCATGTTCCATAGTAGGTCGTGAATAGCAGGAGACCATTCGGTAACCTTGAATTTTTACACAAGATTCCTCCTCTTGCTTCATCCAGTGTTCAGTTAGCAGTAGAATGTTTGGCCTACCAACAGTGCAATTAATTAAGCACTCCAGTTCCAGTGTTTTGTTCCTAAGTGATTGGATATTCTGGTGCAAAACCAAAAGGGCCTCCTTGTCATTTGATACCATATTGAATTCAGCCATAGAGCAGCTTGCATCATCTGTACTTAGAAGCTTGCTTGGAATCACTAAGTTGAATGGGTTTTGGCTGCTAGTCGATGAAAAAACCTATTAATGCATACACCTTTTGGCCATATGTTTGGTTCCATTGCTCTATTTAGATTTGACTCAGAAATGGAGATCTTGTAGGATGAATAGTATTTTGGAAACTTCGAGTTCATTTTCTCACATTCAACTTCAGGAAACATTGGTTTCAGGTAAT
>MU181952.1:541068-552481 GCA_016904865.1 Pissodes strobi
ACGCTCAATATGTGCTACATGCTGTTCAGTAACCGATCAATCAATCGGGTTGCGCGTTTCGGCCACTTCCGTAAAAATTGTCCTGAATCGCTTTAGGGCGATGTCGCCCGTGCCTTAAGATGTGCTAAGTCAGAATTTTTCATTAGCAGTTGCGACTGTTAATGCGATTTTTCATTAACTGCGAATTTAAACTGCTAATGCTAATTGCGAATAGACCGTTATATATATAGTGGGGTTTCATTTTTTAAGACGTTGGTTATTATTGCATACAACGTGTGATGAGCGTCTTATAATACGAATATTCATTGCGAGAGTGTTTACCGTGTTACATACAATCACATTAAAACTTTATAGAAAAAATAAAAATGGCCGCCCCTAAAAATCGGCCGTCCGAGGCGGCTGCCTCGCCGCCTCACCCCTGGAGACGGGCCTGTACCCGCCCCCTTAAAAACCGCGTTTGCGAAAACATCCTGTGAAGGAGTAATAGGTCTATTGTAAAATGAACAGAAAACAGTGGATTTTTCAGACCAACCAGCAGCATTTCTTATGACTTCTATATTGGCTACAGCTAAATTTGCTGTGGAAACGGCCGAATGTTATGATATGGCCAGTACCTATATAGATTAGTGTTAATTCCGCATCGGGTTAACACCCGTATTATCCAACGACTTATTGTCTGTGGGGTGGCTGCATGAGAAGGTTTTTTGATTGTTAAAATCAGATAATCTAAACCACTTGGTCGAATATCCTTTGTTTTCTGAATATATGCTTCTAATGTAGAAGCTAAATCCAGTCTTGGGTTATTTTTAAAAAATGGCAAATATAATACAGGCTGGGGCATATATTTACCCCATGTCTTAATCTTGTCATCTATAAATATTTGAATACTTTCTTCATTTTTAATAACATTATTAATTTTTATTTTACTTAAAGTCTGCATTCTATGTGCGGTAATCAATGCCATTAAAGTTACCATTTTTAGGGTAAGATTTTCTAGGGATAGCTCTTCTACCGGATACAAGGTCTCCAAATATACAAGTATTTGAATATCTGGATCTTGGCGGCTTAATATTACGCAAACCTTCAAAAATCCGTTAATCATATTTTTATACTCTCGACATATTGGCAAGACTAACACTAATGCAGATCTATCAGTGTTAATTAAAGAATAAGAACAACCTATCTGAAAATTATCATTTAAAACAGATGTAACGTTTGATAACAAGTAATTATAAGGTCAGATATTTCTAGATTTACAAAATTTCCATCACTTTCTATAAACACTATCATATTGTTTGAAAGTCTGGTCGCTAATTAAATAAATCATTCCATCTAAACCAGAGTCTGGAAATGACCTCCTAGTGTACGCTTGCCTGTTATAATATGCCCGGCCACCACATCCATAATAGATGTGGCTGTCTGGAAGGAGAAGTTAACAACTCTTTATCAGAGCCAATATAAAAAGGTTCTTTAGCTAACATTTGGCGAAATATTGGAAACCAGGGTTGACCTTGCCACCCTGGCAACACCAAAATTCCTTCCGCTTGATAATTTTTAACTTTCTTTAGTACCTTAGATACCATGGAAAAAGGCGGAAAGGCATAAAATGAGAGGTCTTTCCAAGATATCGTAAATGCATCCATACCTAAAGCTTTCGAATCTGGTTTCCATGAAATACATTTCTTACATTTCGACTTAATATTGCTGGCAAAAAAGTCTATATCAGGAGCAAAAAACGTTTTGCAAATTTGAGCATAAAACGATGAACATAATTCAAACTCTATACATATATTATAACCTGGCCTAGATTCTTGATCTGCAATAAGATTTTCTTTCGAATTAATGTACGATACAAAGATATATAATCTATTATTTTCACAATAGTTCCAAATATCTCTTATCATAACCTTAAGATTTTTATACTGCTCCCATGCGATTTATAGACAATTAAAGGCTGCCAGCAATTCCAGGTAATTAATATGGTTCTCTGTTTCTTTATTATCCCAAAAACCATTAATCTTTTCCCCCGTACATACTCCACCCCACCCCATCCAGCTCTAGAGGCATCTGAAAACATTTGCAACTGATATTCTATCTCGTTTAGGGGAAATTTACTATCCTTTAAACTAGCTAACCACCATTTAGTTTCCAAAATTACCTCATCCTTAATTTTCATCTTTTTAGCTACCTTTCGAACCTAACCAAGCCAAAAATGTTGATCTTTCAAGAATTTATGTATGTGACCAACATACACAAAATTTTTGCAGAAACCCTAATAGTACAATTTTTTCCTGATAAGATCTCGACAGAAAGTTAAAATCGTTTTAACTTTAACTTGAGTTAGGGACATTTCCATTTTTATTGTATCAAAAACAAACCCTAAATACTGGCAACTGGTAGATGGAATCGGTACACCCAAACATCGTCTAAATAGATCACCACTATAATGCCTTTTTTCGAAAATAAGTAACAACCGGTTTCAACAATTTTGTAAAAATAAATGGAGCTGTACTTAAGCCCATTGGCAAATAATTAATTCGAAAAGCATATTATTATGTTGAAATCTTAAGTAATTTTTAGAACTATTATCCATCCTATTTAAAAAATAAGCGTCCTTTGAATCAAATCTTGACGTGTAAAAACCATGGCATAGCGTCTATAGTTCTCCAGTTGAAAATGGGGAGGTTAAAAACATATTTACCCTTCAAATTTAAAATAAATCGACACTGGTTCTTTGTTTTCTTAATCAAAAAAAGAAAATACATACAAATTCACCATCACAATGTGTGCAAGGAGATATAGCTCCGATTCGTAACGATTCCTGATTTTTTTTTTACTTGAAACTTGCTATTATTCGAAAGGGCCCTCTTTAGAATAGTAGACTGCCTAGGGATAGTAATAATTTAATTTATTTTATAACCTCTTATCCAATTTAAGACAATTGGGTTATCATTGAACATGATATACCAATTATTAATAAAATTTTAAAGTCTACCAGCATATTATACCTCTACTGCCTTTGAGCACCCCGGTACTATCTCTTGATGAGCTTGGGTCTGCCTTCCTCCTCCCTTCTTTTTTTCCTTTTCCTCAAAACCTGGCGCCTCCAGTTTAAAGAAGCATTTATAATAGCATTTCCTGAAGGACCTCTAAACTTTGTAACCGGTCGCGGGCGAGGCATAGTTCGCTTGAACCCAGGGCCAGCTTTGTGCATTTCTTTGATTCTTTTACAGTTTGCGAAAAATTTTCCCCAATAGCCAGTTATTAATCAACTGAACTGTTTCGCTAACTTTCTTTGCTGCCGCACCCAAAAAATTTGACAACAAAAAACGCCTAAGTACGGATATTGTATGATGTATGTCCGCTAATAATTTAGATGTCTCAATAATATTCTGCAATATTTCACTGCTGTCACCCCCCTGTTCTATAAGTTTTTCGATTGGATTTACCAAGGCACTTACACCTGCCCCAATTTGGCTCTGACTGTGACTAAAGAAATTTTCTTGCCTCACTTAACTATAGGGCCTTGTAATAATAAACAATTCGCTGATATAGCGCGTTTATTAATAAGTTCCTTCCTACTGTCCTTATTTAACCCATTCTTTAAAATTGATAGACAATATGCTGCTGTCTCCTCATTTACCGGTGGCCCAGTTTTTATGATTCTTACCGGATCAAATCCCGAGATCTGTTTTATTTTTGATGTACTTGCCACCATCTCTGGATTCCTTTCTTCTCAAATTTCTGGCTACTTCTCACCTGAGTCCCCATTACAAGAACTGAAATCCGAAGAAGACTCCGTATCTGAGGATGAGCTTGTAAGAAATATTTACCTTCTATAACCTGAAGAAAATATTATGTCTTCACCTTTTATCAAGCAGAAATGCATCAAAATACGGAATATGTAAAATACACTTCAATTTTACATATAGAAAAGAGAAAAAATTCTGCTTATTGTCTTAAGTAAAATACATTTTACACATAATGAGTGAATTTTTACACAATTTAAGTGCAGACATTTTTTGCACACATTACGTGGCAAGAATTTGGCGACATTTTTGACACAAAAGAAGTGACCGACAACATTTAGGTATGCACACTTTAAATGCCTGCATTCTTGGCTCACAATAAGTGGCCGGACTTTGGCCCACAAGAAGTGGCAAAATTTCAAGCACACAATAAGTGGCCGACAATATTTATACCCAATCTCAGAGCAGATATTTTTCGCACACAATAAGTGGCAATACTTTTTTGGCACACAATAAGTGGCAACAATTTTTTGGCACACAATAAGTGGCAAAAATTTTTGGCACACAATAAGTTAGTGAAGGGACTATTCGAATACAAATAATCGAAGTATTCGATTCTGGCTTGCATTCGAATACATTCGATTCTCAACGAAGAATTTGAATATCAGAATTATTCGAATGCACTAACAACGAATTAATCGTCCCTCGTCCCTTGAATGCTGGTTGAATCGAAATGAAATATGAATCGGCACCATTCGCGTCATATGCGATTATAATATAACTTGTTCGATTATAAGCGCCGGCGCCGTCTGAGCAACAAATAATAGCAAGCTTTGTTTTTTATTATGGTGAACAATAATCGAAAACGCTATACTATATTGCTGTGGTAGTTTTTTAATTGTTGAATATTTTTCTGCTGTAGTAAACATACTTATTATTAATTTTAAATGCGGTAGTCGGCAGGTAAGACATACATATTTTAGTAAATTTTTAATAAACTTTTACATAATATCTAAACAAAACAACTTTTCACCAATATTTTATTTTTTAATCGTGAATGCTTTCGCTAATCTTTGTGAAAGATTTTGCGCTTATGCTTAAATGTATCAAGAATGAAGGCTTCAAGATCAAACAATCCAGAATCAGACAATTTGTAAATTTGAATTCGAGAACGAGACTTCGAAAAAATAAAATATATTAATATTGTATTAGCAACAAATCATTTTGTTGCTAATACAAATGTCTACGAATAACACACTAAAACTAGAATATATATTTTTATGGCAGTGGCACACACACTAAAGGGAGACCCTATGGCGCTCGACGAGCGTTGTCTGTGCGAAGATGTTGATTGACACGGCTCTTGAATATTTGTAAGTTGTAAGTAGCGGGAAACAGATGTCCTGAGCGTGAGTTCCACAGTGGTGATGCAGTGCGCCAGACAAAGGAGTTCTTGTAAAGCGATGTTCTAGGTGTTTCCAGTTGTACGACGAACTAGTGCGCTCTTGCCGTCTGTCGTGACTGTCTGACAGGAGCTGCCAGGGGCGGGATGAGGCGGACCAAATCCTGGGAACATCTGCCGTGGAAGTATCTGTAAAACAGAGATATATCGGCTACATGTCTGCGGTGTTCCAGACTATCTAGATTCCGGGTAAACTCCGGGTCGCCGACGAGACGCACAGCTCTCTTCTGAATGGAATCCAGCAGCTTTAGGGTGTGCTTTGGTGCGGCACCCCAAATATGTGAGCAATATTCTAGGCACGGTCTTATTTGCGCTTTGTAGAGCAAGAGCAACTGCTGCGGTGTATAGGGTTTTTTATTGCGAAATAGCGCACCAAGCTTCTGGGAGGCTGATTTTGCGATGTTAGCAACGTGGTCATGCCAAGACATATTGCTGTTGACCGAGATACCCAGCAGTCCGATTGACGAGGATGAAGGAATGGTCGACCCTGCCATAATGATGTCAGAGAGAAAGAGAAAATATATCTTGTATAATACTATAATGGATCAACCGTTGAATGTAAATAAAAAATAATTATAAGAATTCACGGCGGAATATCCCCTAATAAACTCGCAATAAACGAAACAACGTGCTTTCGCGTTGATCTGAGAATGGAAGTGCTACACGCCAGACGCCAGCTCTTCCCATCATTGCAAATCAAACAAATGTACGACCATTACGACGTCATCGTTGTCATGGCAACCAACTAGTTGCATGCGCTTATACTTTTGATGACTCGACGGCTCTCAAACGATGCCTCTTCCGTAAAGGTCTACACAAATGATAATGAAATTGTCACTGCTATCGGCGCGTACGCGAAAAGAAACAGACATTTTCATGTGGGTTCACCTCTATTCTATTCGATAGTGCAGTTAACGGGCAATGTGCAGGTGGCGAGATTCTTGTTCTTGTTTTATGAAGCTTTGATTTTAATATTTGAAAATAATGGAATTATTAGTTATTAGAGGGGTAAAGGGAAACAGATTATTCCTAAAATATATAAGAACATTTTAACATTGAATCTTAAAATATATTATTTTACTGATGAATGAATTAATTGTATTTCTTTAAATTACATTTTCTTGAGGAAGTGGCACCTCCCCTACTTCCGCTGAATAGCCGCCACTGCCAACGAGTGGCAACCACCTTCTCTTTTCCACCAATAGTGTGAAAATTTAAGAAAAAAGGCAAGCAGGACTCCCTGTATAAAAAATTAGGTGACCGCGAAATTAACGATGCTAGATTATAAACACCGAGCCGATCGAGCTTATATTGTCTTTTTCGTCGACCTAGCCCGAGAAGAACAGACGAATCTTCTGCATATTTAGCTTTCAGAAGTCTAGAATTAATAATTGTGCAATTGATACTTGCTGAACTAATGAATGTTTAGCAATGACAAGAGGATAACCTAACATCCAATATTACAATCCTTACACTTAACCAACATAAAATTAAAACTTACTTGAACTACGTATTCGCTTTTTGCGTAAAATATTCAAAAGCTTGTCCACTTTTATTTTTATTTTTTTTTCTCTTTCCGATGCTACGTTTCTTATCCTTTTTATGTTTACAAATATTAAAACAAAACAAAAGCTCTCAGCATAACACCCATAAAAATACAAAAAAAACGCTCGATAATCAATTAAACTCCGAAATTTTCCGCACCGTACCGTACGACAAACAACACTGAGGATAAAGATGCGAGCGGCGTAAAACGCCACAGTAGGATTAGTGTTTTCTTTTTCAGCACTTTTAACGTCATACCGTATTCCTGCAGCAAGCTACAACTACATGGTGTTTTTGTAATATGAGACGAGACTGCGAAATATAATGTTTGTTAAGGTGATAACGTTATGATAATGAGGATTTTAATTTTTGGGTTATGATAATTAAAATAGAAATATTCATGTAAGGTGATTTAAAATTGCAAGTATGAACACAATAGGGGGAATTACATTGATTTCTTAATTCAATGGGGAATCATCGTGAAGTAATTATAATTAACAAATCTAAAATGAAAAATTTTGCTCCCCCTGATCTAATTTCATCATATTTTCTTAAAATCTGTTTGCAAGACTAGTATGTTCTAGAGGGAAGTAAACAATCAAATTCAAAATAGAGCAGTTCATAATCACTATGCACCCAATGTTCAAATATATGATCTGCATCGTCAAATACAAAATATTTTATGTTCTATCACTTGCCTCGTTAGGTTGGTAACGAAGGCCTCAAAAATGATTTTCTTCATTGTCATTCAAGCTGACAACATGGCTGTACTTTTTTTCAACGAAAATACAAATTGAAATCAAGTCCGCAGAAGAACGCAGACCACTTCTAAAGTACTCGAATTATCAACACAAAACGCCTCCAAATTCTAAGCACTAATAACACATTGATTTGTAATAACACGAATAATATCAATCGAACAATGCAATATACAGTGAAAAACAACACACACAAAAGCAAAAAGCAACAATCATGGTCGTCGGCCATAAACGAAAGCCAAGTTCGGTTCTGATCGACACCTGCTGGCACGGAAACATCAGCACGGTGTTGTAGTGCGCCGGACGAAACGAGCATTTCCTTACTTACGTTGTTCTATTCTGCGTCGATTTAAACATGCGTAGAAACCCGTTTTTTTTTTTAATAGCACAACAGGCGGCTATTGCTTATCCACTCCTATAAATCAATGGGTATGCCCCATTACTATTAGCGAAGCGTATCTCGTGGTTCGTTGTTTGAGCAGCTCGTGACCTCATATGCTTGGGCACATTTGGATCATTCAAAATCTTTGACGCAGTATGCCATCGAATGCCCGTGCCCCTGGCAGCTGCGGACTGCATGATGTGTTTTGCACTTTCCGGTTCTTCCACGTGACCTGAATGTTCATGACCGTTCTTGTTCTTATGTCTTTCTGTATCTTCCAGAGAGTAATTATCGCGTCGCCCATCTCGTCTTCTTCCTCTCATAAGTGGCTTTCATACTGTAACAATATTCTTCAGCAAGCTGCTTTTTAAGAGGTGTTGATGCTGCCTCTTAACAGCTATAATCCACGGAGAACAAACGCCTACCCTGTTCTCTGATATATAACTTTACTCTAAAACGTAGTTTTATCCACAATACCGAAAGAGAATTATTGCACTCGACGCGCGTTTCGCCAACCATGTCAGCATCGTCAGGAGATGCTTAAAACTGAGTCTTAATCAACTCCTGATGATGCTAACATAGTTAGCGAAACGCGCGACGAATGCAATAATGATATTGTGGATAAAACTCTGTTTTAGGGCATGTTGCCGAAGGTTCCAAACCTCAATATACTTTACTGTTTTTTGTGTACATTTCCTTCATATCATCTTGTAGGACTTTAAGTTGCCTATTTTGCCCTGAAGTACTACTGAGAGAAGAAGCCAGGTTTTGCTTTAACAATTACAAGTCTCTTCTTAATTCTAGCACTAGCTCGAGCGGTGGCTTTTTGAAGCTTTCTCTAGCAGAGATGGACCTAACGCGGCTTTTGTCATCATCCAAGTCAGAAGTACCTCATATATATTATTTGTCGGGCCATTAGCAGGACCACTGCAGTCTAATTATTGTCCTTCCTTTACAGTTCAATTGGAACTTATGGTCCTGTATGGTGTTTTGAAGGTGTTTTCTGTTTTTTTTTAGGTAGTCTTCCGATCGCTGAATGTTGCCGATTTATTTAACTCAGATGTGTCCATTTGGAAATCCGTTGCCTTGTTGTTGCGTTCTTCGGGCTTTTTGAGAGCTATTGCAGTATCCTTTTTTACTGATATAATTCGATTCCTACTTAATTCAGGATCTGAATCTGACATAAGGCACGTGTTTCCTTCGAATACGACTCAAGGTCACTTTCTAGTACATACATTACTCTATTACGTTTAGTATCTCGAATGTTTTCCGAATTATCAGTCGGTGGAGATTTTCTCTTTTTAACCTTTCCAGTATTTATTATAGACTGAACATTACTAGATTTCTTCCTGCTTGTAAGAATTCCCTGTTCTTTTAGGTGATCAATTCAGCTGCTAATGTAATAAATATAAGGACGCGGGTGATTTTCAGTCTTGCAATACTGTCTAAATATTAAGTACAATTTTTACATTTATCTTTATTGCTGTACAGCTTATTTATTACCTAGGTAGTCCATCTTGGCTGCTGTCAATGACTTCTTTTATTGCATGGGTGGTTGATCAATACCTCCTACAACAAGGCCAGACGGCCTACGCGTGACGTCATCAAAAGTGGTCTTAACTTATTTACAGGCATATATTGAAATGTACATTTCTTTTAAAATTTCACAGTTAAGTAGACATTTTAGATGCAAAAATCTCGAAAAGCTCTCGATAAAACTTTTTTTATACGTAGTTTGAAACGTAGTTGGCCTAATACAAGACCTCCTACAAGCTGATACTACTTTAAGCACGACTATTATGACTGATAATGTGTATTACTCATTTTTTTTAATCAAAAATTATATTGCAGTTTAAGTACTTACCTTTTTCTGCATACATAAATAATATTTAAGGGTTTCCGGTTAAAACAAGGCTGCGAGTCATTATAGGTATGAGGGCTTATAGTAAACAAAATTGAACATAAAACAATAGTGCACAGTGAATACCGATATCTCTCTTTTGAGGTACTCAACAAAGTTAGCTGTTCTGTAATAAATTTTAGATATTGTGTAAATTCATCGGAGCCTTTTAGGTTTAAAAGAATATCCGTTACAAATTTTTTTTTTTTTTTGTTTTCTTGTCTTGGCCAGAATCAGGTTGATGTGAATTCATCTCACTCTCGTTATTGGAAGTTTCACTAGTAATGGGGAGGTCATTATAAGAGGAATTGATATCATATTATCAATTGCATCGATTAAACATTCTAATTCATCCAAACTGCCGGTTATAAATGGGAATTTTAAATTTATTGTTGAAACAGAAATAGACTGGCCATATAAAAATGTTTCTAATATTAAATTATTGTTCATTACAATCGCTCAAGTCATTATAAGACCAGGAGTATACTCAAGCTTAAAAAAAGTTATTTTGTCTATAGCTCTTACTGGAAACCACCCTTCCTTAACAATAAAATTTGAAAATAGTTTTAAAAACTCCTCAAAATTTATAAAACATGTAGCCTCTCTATGGATATTAAACTCCTCTTTACTTTGTTGTTTGTATTGCTTGCAACAATTGTAATTCCTCAAGTTCCTTATTTTTTTCGTCTTTACTTTACGAACAAACACATTTTTTGATAAGTAATTGGGGCAGTTTGGAAATATAGTTGGTATGGCATTTTCCTTCAATCGAGGGTATTTTAAATGTACTGTAATGGATTTTACCTGACTTTGGATCCAAGTTTGGATCCTCTTGCGAATTAATCCAAATTATATTACCTGCAGAAAAATGTAACTCACACACTTCAGTTTTTGGGTCTTGTGTCGTATAAGCACTGTCGATTTTAAAGATTTTTTTGGGTTCAATGGAAAGATTACATGAAATGGAACACATTAATGCAAAAAAATTTGCTGATGAAGCACTTTTGACGCCAAAAATTGAAAAAGAAATTGGCTCAAGTTTCTTTTAGCGGAAATCGGCTACAAAAAATATCGTTCTATAGGATGATTCTATACAAGAATACTAGCACAAAAATAATTTTCCTTTTCTCCGCAAATGTTTTGTTTTCCAGAAAACTAGATTTGTTTTTTATATGATAATTTAGCGAAAACCTATACTTGGATAATTTTCCCATATTTTTTTTTGTCATAGGCCGGTCCAGAAAAACCTATTAATTAAAACGGTGTTATTAGTTTTATCCAAAAATGCCTAATTAATGAAAAATTTAATTTTTTTTTGTTATTTAGAAAAGCGGAAATCGGCTACAAAAAATATCGTTCTATAGGCTGATTCTACACAAGAATACTAGCACAAAAATAATTTTCCTTTTCTCCGCAAATGTTTTGTTTTCCAGAAAACTAGATTTTTTTATATGATAATTTTGGGTTAGTTTGAGTTAGTTTGGGTTAGTTTAGGTTACTTTGGGGTAATTCGGGATAGTGAAGAGACAAGCGCGCGTAGCGCGCTTGTCTTCTTACTCTGGTTAGTTTAGGTTAGTTTGGGTTAGTTTGGGTTAGTTTGGGTTAGTTTGGGTTAGT
>MU181952.1:552491-574997 GCA_016904865.1 Pissodes strobi
TTAGTTTGGGTTAGTTTGGGTTAGTTTGGGTTAGTTTGGGTTAGTTTAGGTTAGTTTGGGTTAGTTTGTGTGAGTCTGGGTTAGTTTGGGTTAGTCTTGGTTAGTTTGGGGCAATTTGGGATAGCGAAGAGACAAGCGCGCTACGCGCGCTTGTCTTTTTACTCTGGTTAATTAGGGTTAGAGAGGTAGAGAGTTACTCTAAGCCAAGAATTTTTTTCTACTGGATTTTCGCTCTTTTAATTTTTTTTTTTTTGAAAATGAGATTGATGTATTTGCGGCGAAAAATTTTGATTGTTCTGCGTTGAGAGAGGTATTATAATGTCAAAAATAAATTTAATTTCTTCCTAACGGATTTCCGCTAAACGAAACTTGACCCAAGAAACTTTATAAATGAGTGACATTTAAATGCAAAAACTCTCCCAATATGACGTTAATGATGACAATTTACTTGCAATGTTGTCAGACTTCTTGATTTTCAAGTAAGTAAATTGCCAAGTCCATGAGCATGTTTCATAAAGTAGAATAACAACTTGTGAAAGTACTAAACAAGCGGTGCGCGCTTGTTCCTTATATCCCTCAGACTAACCAAATAAGCTCCCATTTGTCTCTTAACTAACCAAAACTAATTCAGACTAATGCAAACTAACCAAAACAAGTCCAGACTAACGTAAACTAACCCAAACTAGCCCAGATTGACCAAAAGTAATCCATACTAAGCAAAACTAACCCTGGCTGTTTAGCCATACATGTATATACATATAAGCAATAAAACTTTACTTACGGTACACAGATGACTCAATTTGTCCATTTTCCAGTAAATGTCCTAGACCAAGTACATTTGTCATAAAATGAAATAATTTGAAAAGACAAGCGCGTTACGCACGTCAGTAAATCAACCACAGCTAACCCAAAATAACCAACACTAACCCAAACTAACCAATACTAACCCAAACTAACCAAAACCAACCCACACTAATCCAAACTAACCAAGACTAACCAAAACTAACCCAGACTAACCCTAATTAACCAAGGCAAAAAGACAAGCGCGCTACGCGCGCTTGTCTCTTTGCTATTCCAAACAAGCAAAACCAACCGAGCCTCACCAAAACTAACCCAAACTAACCAAAACTAACCCAAGCTAACCCAGACTAACCAAAACCAACCCATACTATCCAAAATTAACCCAGACTAACCCTAACTAACCAAAGTAAAAAGATAAGTGCGCTATGCGCGCTTTTATATTCGCTATCCCAAACTAAGCAAATCCAGACTGACCAGAAACAACCTATACTAACCAAAGCTAACCCAAACTAACCAAAATTAACTCAAACTAACCCTAATTAACCAAAGTAAAGAGACAAACGCGCTACGCGTGCTTGTCTCTTCGCTATCCCAAACTAAGCAAAACCAACCCAGACTAACCAAAACTAGCCCATACTAAACAAAACTAAACCAGACCAACCCTAATTAACCAAAGTAGAGACAAGCGCGCTACGCGCGCTTGTTTTCCGTATTCCAGATGAAGCAAAAATAATCGAACCTAACTTTAATTAGCCAAACAAGCGCATTGAGATGAGCGCGCTACGCTCTTGACCAACCCCGCCCATCACAAAATCAAAATTAAGCCAAAGTAACAAAACAAACGCACTACGCGTGATACCCTCTCAAACTAATCCAAATGACCTTTTAAATTTGTATCTATTTCAATAAACTAAATAAATTAATTTATTTGACTTATTATTAAAAGTGACCCACGTAACATCTAATTCTAGTAAATCATATATTGTTATTTTATTAAACAAAGCCATTAAGAATCATTATTTATAAGAAGTTTTCGTCCCACAGTACTTTTGAAACATATTCAACACAAGGCTGTTGTATTTTAGAACCAAATAGAAATTACACTTGGCAACATCTACCCGTACAACAGACAGCTGAGCCGTGCTAAGCCAAGGCCACCTATACTACAATAGGAGGCCTTGGCTAAGCCAACAGTCATGGTTTAACAAATAGTCATGTTGACGTTTATCTCGTAAATATTATATTATCGTTTTAAAGTGCAAAAAACAGTTTTATTTGCAATTTTTAAAAGAAGCAGCTTTATATTATGTTATTATTAACCTTCTGCGACCATACCTCAGGACAAAGTGTACTGGAATTGTGTTTATTAGGAAAAAATGTATGTTAAATTTTAATTTTTATTTTCAATTTATTTTCCGAAAATGTGCTTCATCCGCAAATTTTTTTGCGTTAATGTGTCCCATTTGATGTAATCTTTCCATTGAACCCAAAAAAAGCTTCAAAATCGACGGTGCTTGTATGACACCAGAACCTTGAAGCCATTTCTTTTGCAACACATCACTTTTTCGAAAGCTAAAAACATGAACTTTAGGTCCGTTGGAGTAGTTTCCACGACAGCCTGGGGCACAACATCTGCACGGCATTGTTCACATAAATTTAAACACAATAAAGGACTGGTATTATAAAGAAATGAACGAAAAATCAATTGAAATTAATAGAAAACCGGTCGATCGAACGTCGATTGAAAGTACAACGCCAACTGACAGCAGGCAGCGTTGCCAGATTTTTAAGAACCGTCTCGTCATCCTGGAACAAATAAATCGTTTGCGTTGGTCGTTGCGCAATGGTAAAAAATAAATATTGTCACGAATTTGTAGAATTGCCTCGTTCTGACTCTCAGGATTTGGTTCGTCTGGGTTGGTAGAGTTAGTTTCATACATTATTTGGGATGTAAAATATTTAACGTATATTTAGTTGGACTTTAATTTTGACAGCATTTGTTGAATGACATTTGAAATTATGTTTTTAAATGGAACTAAATATTTATACAAAATAATTAGGTTATTGGTTAGCAACGTTTATTTTCTTAAAGGTTTTGATTCCGTTATGCTTCCCTTTCCGGTTTTTATATAGGTATTTACTTTTCGGACTTTTAAATATTTATTTATAGTTAATATAACTATACTATAATATACCAAAGCAAACTTTTACATTAAGTATCTAATATATTGTTAATTGTAATCTTGGAATCCAAGACGAATATTTTACGTTTCTTTGAAAAATTATTTGTGGCAAACTACACTGGAAGTAGCTCAAATTGTGACAAAGCGACCAATCCGGCAGCACCGGATACATGATGACCTCGAGATGTGAATTGACATTGCAGTCGCCCAGCGTGGCAATCAACGTTAAATACGGAGGTAGGCGCGATAAAATAATTAATACTTTTACTGGGCTTCTCTTGGCTCCTCTTAATGCTTTTCTTATGGCAAAAAAGTATAGACCACTTTTGATGACGTCACTGCAAATTTTAATATAGCTAGTTGGCCTAGTTATAGGAGGTATTGGGTTGATACTTGCGAGATGTTGTTAGAGCCGACAGACCACCATAGCACAAAATATCGGGATATAAGCGGATTGAATATGCGTGAAGATCTACTGATTAATAGCTTTGGAATAAATTTTATTTGTAAGTCAGGCACGCCTGCATCCTCTACGAACTAATCCACAAATATTATGACGGTACATTTTTTTTTAAGTTGAAAACCTGTACATCGTATTTTTGTTTACAAAATTAAATTTGTTTAGAACCGCTGAAGCAATGATTGCCTAAGTCCTCAAGATATATAACTTTACTCTAAAACGGAGTTTTATCCACAATACCGAAAGAGAATTATTGCACTTGACGCACGTTTCGCCAAACATGTCAGCTTCGTCAGGAGATGATTAAAACTGAGTTTTAATCATCTCCTGATGATGCTAACATGATTAGTGAAACGCGCGACGAGTGCAATAATTGTATTGTGGATAACACTCCGTTTTAGTGCATGTTGCCGAAGGTTCCAAACCTCAACATAGATATAACTTTACTGTTTTGTGTGTACTTAACCGTATATTAATCGATGCACATTTTTTTCATATCATCTTGCAGGACTTTAAGTTGCCTATTTTGCCCTGAAGTACTACTGAGAGAAGAGGCCAGGTTTTGCTTTAATAATTACAAGTCTCTTCTTCTTTATTCTAGCACTAGCTCGAGCGGTGGCTTTTTGAAGCTTTCTCTAGCAGAGATGGACCTAACGCGACTATTATATTGTCATCATCCAAGTCAGAAGTACCTCATATATCTTATTTGTCGGCCCATTAGCAGGACCACTGCAGTCTAATTATTGTCCTTCCTTTACAGTTCAATTGAAACTTATGGTCCTGTATGGTGTTTTGAAGGTGTTTTCTGTTTTGTTTAGGTAGTCTTCCGATCGCTGAATGTTTCCGATTTATTTAATTCAGATGTGTCCATTTCGAAATCCGTTGCCTTGTTGTTGGGTTCTTCGGGCTTTTTGAGAGCTATTGCAGTATCCTTTTTTACTGATATAATTCGATTCCTACTTAATTCAGGATCTGAATCTGACATAAGGCACGTGTTTCCTTCGAAGACGACTCAACGTCACTTTTTAGTACATACATTACTCTATTACGTTTACTATCTGGAATGTTTTCCGAATTATCAGTCGGTGGAGATTTTCTCTTTTTAACCTTTCCAGTATTTATTATAGACTGAATATTACTAGATTTCTTCCTGCTTGTAAGAATTCCCTGTTCTTTTAGGTGATCAATTCAGCTGCTAATGTAATAAATATATGGACGCGGGTGATTTTCAGTCTTGCAATACTGTCTAAATATTAAGTACAATTTTTATATTTATCTCTATTGCTGTACAGCTTATTTATTACCTAGGTAGTCCATCCTGGCTGCTGTCAATGACTTCTTTCATTGCGTGGGTGGTTGATACTTGCGAGATTGCGAGATGTTGTTAGAGTCGACAGACCACCATAGCACAAAATATCGGGATATAAGCGGATTGAATATGCGTGAAGATCTACTGATTAATAGCTTTGGAATAAATTTTATTTGTAAGTCAGGCACGCCTGCGTCATCTACAAAGTAATCCACAAATATTATGACGGTACATTTTTTTTTAAGTTGAAAACCTGTACATCGTATTTTTGTTTACAAAATTAAATTTGTTTAGAACCGCTGAAGCAATGATTGCTCCACTGACTATTTTACAATCTTGATGCATGCATGGCATGGAATATTTTTGTTTGATATAAGTGTGAGGGGATTAGGAGATTTTTCGGCGAGAAATGCAAGCAAAATAATCTTTTTCTACAACCGTGCGTAAAATAGTCCCCTTACGCACTCTTTAAAAATCGTAAAATATGACTTTTTGATGTGCAAAATAAATTACTTTACGCACTACTGCCTAAAGTAAATCTGACATATTTTTTGACATTTAGTGCAGTGATATATTTGACGTAGTAGTGCGTAAAATAATTTATTTTACGCACTAGTGCGTAAAGTAATTTAATATTTTTGATTTTTTCATATACTTTTCGGTAGTAGAAAATATTTTACATGGTACTGATATGTAAGCTACTCTTTTTTATTCATGGGATTGTCCCATTCATAAAAAAAGGTCACTTTACACACTTGATGCATAAATAACTATTTTCTATCAAATCGGCCACAGCATGATATGCAAACCTTTACAATTATTAAATACCATCAGATTTTTGTAATATTATCATTAAAAGCAAATAATATTCCTGTCTTCAATAAATTTGTATTCATAACCATTTATAACTGAAATAAATGAAAGAAACCATTAGATATTAAATTAGAAAATATCAGTTACATTAGAGTAATTATATCTCTTTAAAAATAGTGACAAAAATATTTTAAAACTAAGTTGGGGTTTGGAAACTTCGGCAAAATGCATTAAAGCAGCGTTTTATCCATGGAAACATAACTTTTACAATCGACGCGCCTTTCGCCAACCATCTTAGCATCATCAGGAAATGATTAAAACTAAACCTACAATATACCTATCTTTATTTTATACTTATTGATTGCTTGATCAAAGTATTTAGTGTTTTATGTGTGACCGTTAAACATAGATACTTTTTGAACACATTTAATTTACTAAAGAAGACCGTTTTTCTTCTAAAATTTGTAATTCTTTCGAGGCCGCTACTAAGATTTGCGATAACGTAGTCTCGGTCTAGATAAAAGATTCTCCGCTTCGAAATCAAAATATTTTGTACTTGGTCGAAAACAGTAACCCAAACTAACCCTTGCTTTTCCCAAACCCAAATCTATGAGATTGCAGTTGATACATTAGGTATATCAAATACTGGCAAACGAATACAATTATTATTACTATAATAAACAGCATCAATCTTATTAGGAGAAAACCTTATTAAAAAATATCGATTTTATTATCATGGTTACGAGGATCGACGGAGATCTGCCATGAAATATTGGCGACGAATCATAATAATAACTCCAGCATAAATCACATACCTTACTCAGGTATAAACGATCCACAACGTGCCTCATATACTTTCCTTGTTTAGATCTCATTCAAATTTGCCGTTATGAATAAGGACGTCGTATGTACCGGCGTCGCGACGCGCTCGCAGCATCCCTGTGCGCGAAATCTCGCGTCAGTCCTAAGTGGGCACTGGAATAGAGCGGTTTGCATTTTCGATCCCGACCTCCCCTTTCCGATAGCCTACTTACCTGAGTAACGCGTACCCTGTGACATAGGCTTTAGTCCAAATTTTTTTCGGCGAAATCCCCGAAATCAGCCCGCTCAAGGGCTAAATCCGAAGCAAAACAAGAGATTTTAAATAGAGTTCGAACACTTAGGCCGGTTTTAGAAAGTTTATTTTAGTCGACGCTTGCACGAGTTCCACGACGAATAATTCTGCGACAACTTAAAGTGCAGTTGGTAAGTGAAATAGTTTGTTTTTTTACCGTTTTGTAACTTATTTTAATCGTGTGATTTGACTTTAATTACTTTATTTGAATGTAATTAGTTTATTATTGAACGTTACAGCCGACCCTTGATATAAAAGTAGTGAAAAACCGATTTTACAAAAATTTAAATGACTCGGGCAAACTATATCCTGAATGTTGTAAAATACAAAGATATTGTCCTTAAATATTAAAGACCACGCTAAATATGATTACAAATAAAGGAATATATGTTAATACATTTTGCTTCTTACATACTTATATAAGAATGATTATGTTAAGTGCTTTTCTAAAGGGCAAATCGATTTAGGATGAAACAAATATCTCATTCTTTTTTTTTTCAAATTGCCTATAGCCCTATCGAGAAAATAATACGAGGAATGAAAATGAAAATGAAAATAAGGAATTATTGTAAGCAAACTACCTGAGTAAACTATTGTCAGCAAGAAATCATTAAAATAACTGTGAATTCGTAATTTAATTATTCGTCATTTATTCCCATTTAAACAAGTTAGGCGAAGAGGTCTCATCGAATGGCCCACAAGATCACCGGATCTAACTCCGTTCGAGTTTTTTCTTTGAAGGGGCTATTTAGCAAATGTCATGTATTCAGAAATAGGTAAAATAATGGGTTTATCCGCCTTTGACGTACATAGTATTGTCGAAAAATAGTTTATTTACACTGTGTTGATTCCCGCCATAATGGGAAAATTGCATTTTAAAATATTAGGAAATCATTTGTAGAGCTCCTTTTTATATAATAAGTTTAACAATTAATTTTGCGCTTTGATCAAAAATAAATATTAATCCATTTTGCTTCCCAGAAAAATAAACCTATATAAGCATGACTAGGTTAGTGCTTTCCCAATGAACAAATGACCAGTTCTTTATATATATTTTTCAAACCGCCTGAAGCTTCACCGGGAAAATATGTATTTCTGGCCGTTTACGAGGAATGAAAATAAAGACCAGGAATTATTGCAGGCAGACTACATGAGTAAAATTTTGAAAACAAGCAATCATTTTAATAATCGTGAACTAGTGATTTAAAATTTCATTATTCATCATTTGTTTTCATTTAAACAAGTTGGACAAATAGGTTTGATCGAATGGCCCACACGATCTTCGGATCTAACTCCGTTCGAGTTTTTCCTTGAGGGAGGCATTTAAAATATTTAAAGTTTATAGCACACAACCTGGACAATTGAAGATCTTCAATGGTGAATTTTTACAGAGTGCAGCTCCATTTTCAAACAAAATTCTCAGCATAAAATTAGAAATTTAATTTTATGCTTATTTTCAAGATAATGGAGGATTACAATTTAAGGCATCTTTCTAAATAACTAATGATGTGATTATTAAACTTTTAATGTAAACGTCAAGCATAACTGATGTGGTTGTTGAAGTGAAACTTCTTAAGGCGCGCCGTGTTTAAAATTTGAAGGTCGCGACACACGCTAAACTGGCCGCGATCTGGCCGGCCGGCGGACCGAAAACTGGCCGCGACACACGAGCTGGCGGAACGAAAAATATGAGATTATCTCATAGATTTTGTGATATCTTTGTTAGTTTACAAGCAAAAAATATGGGATTTGCTCTATTACCTTGTCAAGACATAAGCGCAACTTTTAAGAAAGAAAGGATGAAGCAACAAAATTTTCAAGAACGTGTCGACATTATCAAGGAGCATATCAACTCATTTCCACGGTATTTCAGCAGGTTTAACAAAAATATTTAGATCCAAGATTGGATTTTAAGACACTTTCCAAATTTATGTCTGTTTTTGTAAAGATGAGAAACATGTGAAACCAGTTAGAAGAGTTTCTATAGACATATATTTGAAACACATTTTATTTTAAATTTTCATTGACCACACACAAATACATAATATGTAAACTGACTAATTTCAAGTTACGGTAGATTACAATGATGATATGGAAACGTAACAACAAGCAGAAATTCGAAAACTGATATACCAACTTTTTAAAATTGAAGAAATTTATTTCAAAAATTGTAGTTATCCGATGCTCGTAAAAACTTTTTTAGATAAATTTCTTCACTTTCAAAAAGTTGACTACTTTAATAGTACGCATTAAGCAAAATGTTTTATTTAATTGTAATAATTACTCAACTTTAAATACGTTGGGTGCACTTGTATCCCTTGGCTTCTAGAGTTTTCATATGGGAAAACAGTTTTATTGGTGGTGAATTGAGAACACGGTTTTTTGGCACACGCTGTATTTATGAAAATAGTTTTTTGTCATACGCTCCCAAAAATAGCTATTTTATGGACTCATTTGAGTCCGTAAAATGCTTCTTTTTAGGCCTAGTCCCTAAAAGTCGTCATGGCAACTTTTACGGACTATTCCAAAATTCCTGAATATGTCTAAATGACAAATTTCGACTGACATGACAAAATTGTCAAATAGTTGCTACGATATCAAATTCTAAGCTAACTTTGTCGTACATTATGATTTCAAAAATTATGGTAAATTTGCAAATTTAGGCGTTCTGAAGAATTGCAAAAAGCGTATAAATAAAAATTAAATTTTGGGAGCGTATGACAAAAAATAGTGTTTGTCACACGTACCTAAATGAAGTTTTTCAGGACTCATCTGGTATTCCGGACTCGGCTAACGCCTCGTCCGGAAACAGCAATGATTCGTCCTGAAAACCTCCATTTTAGGTACTCGTAACAAAAATAACTATTGTAGTATCGCAAAGTTTAAAATGAACGTTATTTTTGGATATTTTTCGTATTAGATATAAATATTTTGGTGCTTCCAGACTCCAGACATGTTCCCCGCACTGTATACGTTCTTGTTATTAGTTATTATCACGTGCTTTAAACTTTGGTCAACTTGTATAATTCAGAAAAGAGATTAATTATCAGTGAGCTACACGAGCCATTAAGTAGAGTCAAAAATAGTAGCGACACTATGTAGAAATAGGTATAATAATATATCCACCTTTGAAATTTGTTTAGCTAATTTTGTCGAAAAATAGTTTACTTGCTCCGTGCTGAGTCCCCATAATGATATAAAGAAAAGCAACATTGCATTTTAAAACGTTATATAATAATTACTACATCAGCTACCTTTTACCTAACTAAGATTCAACCAAATTTAACGATTAATTTTGCGGTTTCCTCAGTTTCTTCCTCAGTCAATTAATTAACAAACAGATTATTGCGGTATATTTACACACACATATTTTAAGAAAATAGGGTTGTTCACGATAAAACTATACAGTGAGGTAAGGTGACAAATTCCTAGAGAGTAAATATTAGCAGCAATGTTCATGTAGAAGTAAGCAAAATGGTATACTTCATCACGATAGAAACTGTTTCGCTTGAGTTCCAGTTTAAACACCTTAATTTTCCAAACTATCCAATATTTGTATATCTTACCCTAGTTTTGTCAAAAATGTCTTATTTTTAAATCAAATGCCCGGCAGAGTAGAATTTTAGAAATGTGTACTCACTTCTACACCTTCACTTTCTTTCCCCAACTAAGGCTAGATATCGTGTTTAATTTCGTTTCAGTTTAATGATTTAATGATTTTAATCATTTCGCTTTGCACCAGCTTCCCCTACATTCAATTGATTGACAAACACATTGGGAATATATCATACACGCTTTTTCAGAAAATAGGAGAAGTCGAGATAATACTCTACAGTGAGGTAACATGAGGCATTAGGATACAATAAGTAGGTATTAACTGCAACGTCTATTTTGAAATAAGTAAGATATTACATTCCTTTGACCTGCTTGCAAAATGGCGCTTTAAGTCAACATTTAATCACTTCTTTACAGCTGTAAAATTAGTTGACCCACCTGTCCCTTTACATACCCGTAGGTGTTAGAGAAACGTTTCTCATTATAACTGAAATTCTTCATATGCGGTGAAGGTCGCTCATTAAATCTCATTAAACTCAAGGAAGAGAGTCAAAAATATATAACGTTTCCTATTTAAAAACCAAAGGTTAATCGTAGAAACTCAAACACTGCTTGTCTGATGGGTTTCGATCCAAGAGTATGCGCAAATAATTGGAAAAAGCATATTCCATAATAAAGGGCCATGTTTTTATGTGGGCTTTCCCAAGTATTTTATACTTGCGGTTTTATTTTATAATTTAACCGGAACTAGCCCCGCCCCGTCCTAATCTGGATGATCTATTGTTAATTTTGTATGACAGCTCGGTTTTTGTACTATCTCTTGATCCGATATTTGGCATAGCATAGCTCTAATAATCAAGTTTGACTACCTAAAACTTGATTTTAATATCTTCAGAAAGACAGATGTTATGGAGGTGAGTCACTCTTTTATGGCACTCCATACATAGGTGTCATATTCTAGAAAGTTTAACTTTGTTTTCCAATTTTGGTACCTTTCCTGAATCATCCTGTATACATAGTCCCACGTTCGGTGATACCAATACAGGTAATTCAGTAACTGGGAGAGATACAAGGTCAGTTAAGAGACAAATTCTACATTAAAGTATGTTTTAACGATTACTGAAATATCCTGAAATAAAGAGAAGCCAACATAATTTTTTTTTTTAGGAATAACTGGAGACAAATAATATGGTTTCAATCAAAAAAGTTTTAAATAAAAGTTTTTAAAATCTATGAAAATACTATGAAGTTAAAGTGGCAATGCAAGTAACGACCGACGTCGATATTTATTTTTGTTTAATGAGACGCCTATTTCTTTTACTGCTACCAAGGTGACTTATAATGCCTAAAATACTGTTGCTTGTATTATGAAATTACATAGTACTTTAATTTATAAATTTTTTGATTGGAACGATGTTTAAGTAGTTATTAATAAAAGTCAGATTTAAATTTTTTCAGCAAGGTACTGTGATAGGTTTTTAGGAAAACCTGGTAAAAAAGGCAAACTCGTTAGTTATCTTTACATAAGTAAATGAGCCTTAATAGTAATCCTAAGATGCCAAATAATAAATTTGGCATTGAAAAAAGTTGGCATGGATCCCAAAATGTTGAAATAAAGCGAACGTACAAACATAGTGAAGCGTGGAGTTTAATAGCGTTTAATTCAGGATTGAAATGGAAATGGTTTTGTCAAATTTTGATGTTCATTTTGGATGTATTTATTAATAGTTAGAATGTTTTTGAAGTGACAATTTATTAAGAAGGTATGTATTTATCACTATTAGATGACTTTTCAATAACCCCTTATTTTTTTTCTTTTTAGTACAATTCTTACTTAAATAGCACAAGAACTAAAGTTGCGGAAACTTGCGGATTTGCGCAAAAACTATAATAAAGAAGGCGCTCTAATCCTCCTGATATAATTATTACGATTTCATTTGAAATTCATAATAATATTGTCTTTTTAACTAAATAAACTAACAGACACTAAATTGGGTAATAAGTACACAGAGCCGCGAAGACCGCAACCTTTATAATTTCTATTAAGACACGGAAAATATTGACAACGGAACATCCTGTAGCTATAAAGATTTTTTACACTTTAATAAGCTTAGTGACCAGATATACTTGTATATAAAAATTGCATTAGTTATGGAAACTCTATTGACTGAAACCGATGATAGGATCCGAAATTCTCCCAAAGAACACCGCCGAACCAGTCTATTTTCAACCTATATATTATATCCAAACTATTTTGTTTGGAATTTTAAAACCTTTTCAACGAGATTTTGTTGCGCAACTTTGACTTCCCTTTATTTTTCCTATTTTCCATAGATTACCAGATGCTGATAAGATGCGCCGACTAAATGTGGCGCGACAGACCAAGCGTTTCGCTTTCAGGCACCAAAAAACTTACGATAAATGTTTAATTTGTATAAACATTTCATCTTGTTTGTTTGTTTAATGGTAAGGGTTTGCGACGCGGCCTCTTAGTTAAACTGTTAAGGAGGGTTAACTCTTTTTTTTTTATTAAATTTAGATAGCTTATACATCGTAATTCATGTTTTTCCACAAGAATTCATTCCTCAAAATTTATGAATCAGGTTGTAAGCATTTTTGTGACAAAGAAAAAAGAATCAATTTTTGCTCAATTATTCTGATTGTCTAAAAATAACAAACACATTTTCGAGAAATAAGCAACAAAGCAAAAGACGTTAATTTTTTGACAGCAGTTAGAGAACCAAGTTATTTAAAGCTCATAAGCTTCGAAGCGAGTCAAATGCTAATTAACTGACATGCTGCACAAATGTCTTTTTGCGCAAATGGAAATATCTAAGCTGCAAAAGTGTTATGGACCATTCATAGTAATCAATCATCAATCTTACGACGAGTGCTGGAGACAAAAAGAAACTGTTATCCACCAGGTGGTACTGTCAGTTCGATACTGAAATTTAAGTACCATTGCAAACCTTATTAAATCATACTTCGGCAAGACTAGTTCATTTATCGAATGAGGTATTAGATCAATCTTTAAATAATAACTATATGGACTTTCAGCTAATATGCAAATGAGATTTTAACGATTCGGCTGGAGAATCAGAGTACCTATAAGAAGAAATGTCACAACAGTTTTGACTCTAGCATCTTTCTTACTTCATTCAACCCATTCAACTTTTAGAAAAAAAAGTTATTTGGCAAAACCAGACCATCTTCTCTTCTATTTTGCAATTTGTTCGGGAAACAACTGAAGTAACTAACAAATCAATAATCTTGTTTCATTTCATATTATTTTACGCAATAAAAGTATAAGGGTAAATTTTAAATTATATTTAACTACGATCGACTGTAAATATTTCAATGCCCTTAGATCTACCAAATCAACTTAAAAATGTAATATTTGCGGAGCTACTTCTAAACATTTTATCAAAATTGATAATGTTACAAAAATACAAACTATTAAAAATATTTTAAAATACGGTTTATCAGCTTTTCATGCATGAATTTTTTTATGGTAGTGGCACACACACACTAAAGGGAGATCCTATGGCGCTCGACGAGCGGTGTGTTTGCGAATATGTTGATTGACACGGTATACGCGTCTGTTACATTTAGGCTTTAGAACAGATCTAAAAAAATGGCAAGCAGATTGAAAAATAAAGGTATTAAATAAAAATTATAAATATTCAGAAATACACAACGTTGAAATTTGAAACTAATTCTTGATAAACCCAAACCAGGTTTTAGGCAGTTCTAGTGATGGTATAATACTTCACGACAATTTATTGAAAATTCCGAACTTGTAGCAGAAAATAAAAAAAAGAGAATTTTATCAGAAAGCTTCATATAATAGTGGAAACTAAAGCAGTGGCGTGTCCAGTAGAAATGGCGAAGCTGTGCAGGTGCATGCGCTGCCGGAGGCTAACCCGCCGCAAAAATTTGGGAGTGCCACGCCCAATTTTTCCTCAAAAATCATTGAAATAGTTAAAAAAAAACACGCCTTCCACGAGCGAACGAAGCGGAATTATCAAGGATTATTGTAAAATGTTGGGGGTGTAACGCTTAAATTTTTACCAAAAAAGTTGTTAAAATTGTTAAAAAAAAAACAGGCCTTCGGCGGCCTCTAGATTGCTGATTTTTTTCCAAAGGCCTTTAAAAACGTTAGAAAAACACGCCTTCGGCGCGATGTTGGATTAGGGAATGGCGGGGGCGCCTCCCCATATCTCCTCCCCGCTTGCTCTGGCCTGGCTATTTATATATTTACCCTTGATAATTTTGCTATTTGCTATTGTTAAACTATTGCTTCGTTTTTATTGCCTTATAATACAAAAGAAAATTACCTTACGGATAAAATGTTAAAATTTATTATTATTCTACTGAGAACTAACCTTAATTAAAATGCAACCCCAATCTTTGGTTTTTCTTTGCAAATTCATCTGTAACGTTGTAAAAACTGGGTTCCACTAAAAGTTCCTGTTCTTGTACCTGTAGTTCTTGTTCAATGGAAAGCATTGCCAAAGCAGAAAGTCTGTCTTGTCCTGTAGAGTTTCTGATAAGTCTCAATCCTCTTGAGTGTAGAAAAACTACGTTCCGCTGACGTACTTGCCGCAGGTATGGTAAGTGTAAGTTCGCAAAGTTTGAGCGTTTCGCGGCAAGCATGATGTAACCTACATTCTTGTAACTCCAACTAGTGGGGGCTACTCTTGGTAATCTTTTATGAACCTCTTGATCCAATGTAGTTGACCGTCCCGAAGATTTCAAAAAAATATCCTGCTAAACCGCTTAACGTCTGAAAAACTATTTTACGTTGTTTTATTTGATTGAGAGATTGTTGCATCACCAAACTTAATCTATGTCCCGTACAATGTATAAAAATGCTGATGTGTATGCTTCTCTAACTTTGACCTGTAGACCCCTAATTGACCTATCATAACGGCTGCTCCATCATTGTTCTGGCTTACTAATTTTGAGCCGCAATCAAGATTTTCACTAGTCCATTGGACAATGCCATGTATGAGGGCAAATCTCGGCAAATGGGACATAAATGTGGGAACGCAAATGTGTAAACCGATGTGACATCATAATTCATGCGCATTGGGGAGAAAGCTAATCCAGGACAGCCGCGATTGCAACGACTCAAGTGGCGCTTCTAAAAAGCTAGCTGTTAGGGCGGTATTAGATTTTCATGTCCATGATGTCGACATAGGAAATATGTTTACACATCAGTGTCTCGAGTACTAGCAGACTCGCTCAATTTTCCTTCTTCTAACACTTGTTGATATCTGCGTAGATTACTCATTGTTGTTTCTTCTCATAGTGCTTTAGGGATTTAGGGTTTATCCCTCATATATTCTCCTCGTGATTTTTCCCATATTTTTTTTTTCATTTTCATTCAATCGTCGATATTTGTACTTTGTTTTCCTTTCTGATCCTTTGTTTGTTTTTGTTCTTAGTTTCGTTAATCACACGTTTGCATTCGTTTCTCGGTTCGGAAAAATAATTTCGATTTTCAGCGGTCTGATTTTGCTGTCAGTACTTGTAGGCTTGCTGTTTCCTGCCTACAGCTCTTTCGCATCTTCTGTCGAACCAGGGCTTTCCTTTTCACGTCAGTACCAAAGCAGACGTCGAGCAAAGGAAAATCTAGGTAGAACTTCTTAGATCGTCCTAGTTTGCACAAATGTAATGTCAGACTTTACGAGGTAATGGCGGCTCTTTCTGTAGGAGTAGCAGTTTACAAACCGTTGTAATAATAATTTTGTGGTCGGAGGTACCTAATGGCGGACCAACTGTAATTGCGTACTGGTCAAGATTTGTGATTAGAATAAGATCTAGGAGGGCGGTCACCATGCATTCACGGAGAAAATAAATTTCTACGTTTAACCGAAAAAAACGTTTTGAAACTTTGTATAATAGATTTTAAATATGAGAAAGAACATTACGTTTAAGCTAATAAGAACGTGGCATTGTTTAATAATAAGCCGGTGGTACAGCTGGAAATTTCCTTATCGTTTTAATGGATTCGTTAGCCTAGTCTGAGTTTATATTTATCCTTATTCTCCACGGATATTTGTCGCCATTATAATAGTTTCTTGTGCAGCTCTTTTAAAACTAGTTCTGAGACTTATTTATTAACTTTATTGTATTGAAAGCTGTTATTCTTCGTAGAGAAATCAATAACAAAAAAGTTTTCCGCTCGACTTGATTTTCTACATATTGTGTCTTACCCCGTACGCGAAACAATAATTGTGTTTTATACGATACGTATTTATAGACGCCTAAATATTTTGTCCTGGCGTTTGCCGTTCGATATAAACTGAAACAGAGTCATACTTCGCTATTATTTGGCATCAGATCCAGACGGTTTTATTGCATTACACTATTTAT
Organism: Pissodes strobi; assembly: GCA_016904865.1. Taxonomy (NCBI): domain Eukaryota; kingdom Metazoa; phylum Arthropoda; class Insecta; order Coleoptera; family Curculionidae; genus Pissodes; species Pissodes strobi. The sequence goes on from MU181952.1 coordinate 569,108, forward strand.
GCATTGCCTTGCTTCATAATCAATTTAAATCTGTTTGCTGATAATCGACCGTAGGGGAAGCCGGGGACAAGCGATAATATTTTAGATTCAAAATCGATAACAAGTTAAAAGCAATATCTCATTAAAATAGGTTGAAACTTGATATCAACTTTCCCACAAAAGCTTTCGGAAGGCGGTCTGAAACTGTATGGGGGTGGGATTAACATTGTTACCGCTTTGTTGCCGTACACTTACCAAAAAGTTTTCGATGCCATCTGTAGGCCTTGTTTTTAAAATTGTCTTAAATATCACCATCTTACCACGGCGCTATCGAGCCATGCATCCGAAATCAGTTGAAAGCTGATGAAAACCGCTCATCACTGCGTAGGTGCCCACATCATGTGCTTTGTTCTTAAGTGCCACCGGGCTACACTGAAACGTTTGTTAAAACGATATATATGCACAACCATTACGTCTAAACCAATAAGGAATGAGAATGTTGACCCATAACCGTAGGACGTTAGTGTTCGTTGTGGAGCAGTTTCACTGTACTATGTACTATGTGACTATACACACGTAAACATGCTCTCCTCTAACATATCATTCCTTTATAATAATAAAGCTATCGATGTCACTGAAAAAGTTGTGAACAGTTTTACTTTTCGTAACTGATGTTAAAATTAGATAAAATAATTTTTTTTATTAGTAATGGGTTAAGTATTTTCATTCCAAAATAACCTAATGGTAGAAAATCATGAATTTGACAGCTCATTAACATATTAAAACTCGACTGTTACCTACAATGATAACTATTTATTAACTAGTTTTAAGAAATTATTTAGATTAAAATAAATACTTACAGTTCCGGATTTCTGGGAAACGAAAAGCCTTGCCCGGTAACAACCGAACATCCGCGAAAGGCACAATTCTTACCCGAACACGACATGCCTATAATTATTATTGTATGTCAATCGATAAAAACGACAATAATAGCTATTTATGAGGCATGAGTATGAATGAAAATTTGCGGAACGAGCTCCTTAAACGTACTTTTCACACGTAAGTCTTACAAGATTTTTTCTACGAACATAATGAACGTTGGCTTTTTTAAAATTACTTCTGTATATTTACCTGAATTTGTCGTTTTGATTATCATAATAATTAGATCATCATGGTGAACCTATGTTATTTATTTCAAATTGTTTTTTTATGTCAGTAAAGTTGACAAACCGTGTGTAATTCTAAAAATTCTGCCTAACTAAGAACCTGATGGAGAGAATGGACTCTTCAGACATAGAAAATAGTGATTTAGCTTCATCAGACGCAGAAGAATCTGCGAGAATAGCCATGAATTCGCTTCTACCGGCCCGGTCAAGGATCTAATATGAAAATGCATATAAACGTTTCGAAAAGTGGTGTAGGTAATGGAAATAAAATAAAGAATCTCACCGAGACTGTCTTACTAGCGTATTTCCAGCAGAAAGCCACACAACAAAAGTCTTCATCCCTTTGGAGTCATTATTCCATGTTAAGGACAATGCTATCGAAAGAGAACAACATTGATACAAGCAGGTACAATAATTTAATATCCTTTTTGAAAAGAACATTTGAAGGTTATAAGGCGAAGAAATCTAAAGTTTTTCCAAAGAAAATGTCAAATTTTTTTTTAACAAGGCCCACGGTGACGATTTTTTGGTCATGAAAGTCACATTAATCATTGGAATCGCAGTAGGGCGTAGGAGAGACGAGCTGTGTCGGAGAGACGAGCTGTGTCGGATGACTATTGAAGACGTCACAGACAAAGGTGACATTTACTAAATTAAAATACCTGATACTAAAACGAAAACCTGTCGAGAATTTGTTATTAGTGGTGGTTCAATTGAAGAAATTAATTTAGTGGAGATTGTTCGAAAGTATGAGCGTCTGCGTCCTGTAGGCATTACCAAAAATCGATTCTTTTTCCAATATAGAAAAGGCGTGCCCATAAAACTGTCCATAGGCATAAATACTTTTCGAGCTATGCCGAAAAACATAGCTACTTTCCTTGGATTGCCTGACCCGTCTAGCTATACAGGACATTGCTTTCGGCGATCATCTGCTTCGCTCTTAGCAGGATCAGATATTTTGGCTAACCCAAACGTCATGGGGGTTGGAAGTCGGCCAGTGTAGCCGAGGGATATGTGGAAAACTCCGTGGAGAATAAACGAAAAACAGCCTTGAAGATACTAGGAGAAAAAGAGGTTACCTGTACACAGCCTAATAAACATGTTTTGACTATGAATGCTTCGATCAGAAGTTCAGTGTCCTACCAACAATTTCCGTCGGAGATTAATTTAACTAACTGTACAAATTGCGTGGTAAACTTTTTTAAGCCATGATATCTTATATATCATAATATGTTATATTATTGTGTTTCTAAAGTTCTAATAAAATTATTTATATTCAGTTGTTGTCATTAATCAAAAAAGACTTTTCGAAATATGTATCTTTCTAGAATTACTTTTCACACTAATGCGAAAAGTAAATTATTTCTCACACTAGTGCGAAAAGTAAATCACTTTTCACACTAGTGCATTAAAGTGACATTTTTCACACCGAAATGGGTGTGAAACATGCCACTTTTCACACGCTCGTAGAAAAAGGTTTAAAAAATGCACTATAAGCGACATCACGAACACTGCCACCCGGACCACAGCTTATAATTATTATAAGCTGTGCCCGGACTACAAAACAAATTATCGGTCGACATCAACGAGATCTCGGTCGAGATTGATGGACGTGACGGTAAAGCAGCATATTTGGCGCATGCGCATACAAAGTTGATATTATTCTGTCGCTTCTGAACGGTTTAGTATTGCCTTAATGGCAACATTAAGAAAATCTACGAAAATAAAATTCCAAATAAGAGTCTAAATTTATGTTTTTCATAAGCCACCAACCAAAAAGCCACGTAGATTGAAAATTGGAATTTCGGAAAAATAACTTATGCGGCGACTGGGTTAAAGTTATAAACATTACTTTAAACCATTCGCGGCTTTTTAATAATTATTTTTCGAAATTTCAATTTTCAATCTGGTAGGTATATTAGTTTTAAAAACGAATAGGAACGACAATCTGATCTGGAATAATATATAGGGTTCAAAAAAGCGCTGGAAGAAACTCAGCACTGAGACCAGATATGGCAACTAAGACCAAAACAAATTGATTTTATTAGTAATGCTTGATATTTTCCTCGACACGTTTTATCTAAAAAATTCAATTTGATACATTCGCGTTTAAAGCAAAGGAAAACAGCGGAGCATTATCAAAGCTCTTATACATTTTATTTTATCGATAAAATAATATGGAAATTTTCGCCATCATTTTTTCCAACGCTACGACGTAAAGTGGAATTCAGTCTTTACAAAGATGTTTCAGGTCTTTTCATGGACCCCCCGTTCTGTATTCCCTTATTGTTTTCAACATAAAATAACTCCAAATATTTTTACGTAGCCTAAAAAGTACAAAATAAATTGCGGACTGGAACATTAACAAATTTACTTAGTAAAGGCAAAGTTTACAGAATTAAAAATATAAGTTGATTCACTCCGCGCCATCGTCAAATTCCACTCCGCACTCCCCGCCTGCCCCGTAGACTGGTGCCAGTCTACAGTGGAGAGCTAGGTGATTTAAGTTTATTTTATTTACGGTCCGGCGTATAGGGTGAGATTTCAAAAATAGCGGTTTGTTTTCGGTGGATTTCTGAGTAAAATGTCTAGTCGAAAATCGAAATATTTGTTCAGTAGTTGATTGCACGAATGGCAGACAATATATCGCTCTTTAGGTGCCCAAAAGGGTAGGTATGATTAGTCTATTATAAGCTTTTATTTAACTTCACTTGTATGTTTGGGTCAAATCTTAAAAGTTAAATTTGTCCTACTTCTCATCAATGTTCAATATTAATATCGATTTATAGTCAGTACAATAGAGTATGTAATAAAAAAAACTTGCAGAGAGCCTGGAAAAGTGCCTTAGAATTTATAGGATCCCACAAATATGCGAATGATACACCAATGTAATGTCATAGTCGTAGTAGAATGTGTGGTTTGCATTTTAATGAAAACAGTTTTACAAATTCTTCTAGGAGCTGTATACATTCATATGCTGTTCCATCAACCGTGTTACCAACTAAAAGAGGTAACTTTTAATCAGATTTTGTGCATTTGCAAAATAATATAAGATGGGTGCAAATATAGGTTTATCTAAAAGTCTATTACTTTAAATTTTGTGCTAATTAGTTATTGTGGTAAAATTAACGAAATATAGAAATTGCTAAAATGTAGACAATTAGTTTTGCAAAACTATGATGTAGTTCATCCCCAAAATAAATTAAAATAAAGAGTTTTGCACGGGGTATTAAATTTCATTCTTGAAGTAAAAAATAATATATTTTACAAAATTTATTTAAATATGCAATCGTACTTAACGTAATTTTTTTTAAAATATGCGGAATAAAGTCTTTACCTTTTCATCCTTTTTTGTGACTTCACAAAATATATTTTTCAAAATTTTTAGGAAAACATATTTCATTATTTAAATTCCTCCATTTATTACTTACTAAGCGGGAAATTTTACACTATGTTCCCAATAGCGCTTTGACCAAAGTAAATAGCGTCAAACTCGGCTCTTATTGCCTCAATACCCCCTACATTTTTTTTACTATCGCGTTGCGTCCACGGCTCGCCTTTGATATGACGATTTCATTGAATTGGCGCTTAGTGTACCAACTTATATTTTTAATTCTGTAAACTTTGGTAAAGGTACCTAACAAATGGCGGCTGCCTTCTGAAATCATTTATTTTTAAGAACCTTAAAAACGACACAACTAATAATTTTATTAGGATAACTTTCGAGTTTTTAATGGTCAATAAATAAGCCATGCCTGCTCTCTTAGCGACCATTATATCAGCTGCTCTGTTTCAATTCATTGAATGCTAGAAAACCAGGTAGGCGTGACTTGGTGAAATGGAGGGGATACGGTGTATGTATAAATAGGGCACAGATATAGTAAAATAAGATAAGTTCATGATACAATAACAGGGAGAAGGTAGAATAGTAGCGCAGACAGCCGAACATCTGTCAATTTTTGTGTCGTAGTAAGGAGCGTAAATATTGCGTCTTATTGTATTCTTGGTCATGACTCTAGTGTTTCTTGCGTTTTTTTGTTAGTTTTGGGTTTCTGCGTGGATTATAACAGATTTAGATATTGTCTGGTCTGAATTATAACTTTCATGCATTGTTTAGTGCTAAAATTCTTATAGTTTATTGGATATACAAGTGAAAATTTGACAATTAAAATGCGTCGTTCTGTGACTGGTGTAGCTGTTCACGGTTGTAAAAGTCATGTTCAAGCCAAGAACTTTGATAAAACTTTCATATCTTGTACATTTCGTAAACACAATTGGCCTCAAAAATTGTGGATAAACGCTTGTTGTGGTGAAGATATCAAGAATCATAAAACATCTCGAATATGCTCAAGGCATTTCAAAGACGACGACTTTAAAAGCCCTTTGAAGTACTTTTGAATTATGAGTCAGAAAAGGGGCCTAAACTAAAGTGTGATGCAGTACTTTATCAGATTTAGATATTGTCTGGGCTGAATTATAACTTTTTTGCAGTGATTAGTGCTAAAATTCTTATATTTTATTGAATAAACAAGTGACAATTAAAAATGCGTTATGCTGTGCACGGTTGTAGAAGTGATTATCAAGCCAAGAAATTTGATAAAACTATTAGATTTTATACATTCCCTAAAGACACTGTCACAAAAATTGTGGGTAAACGCTGGTTATAATAATTTTAAGAAAATTCAGTAATTTTCTAACCTATAAACTTTATATCATTTTAATGGCGATTTGTTTATGGTTATTTT